>RCUC01084833.1:0-27957 GCA_003697995.1 Taxidea taxus jeffersonii
ATATATATATATATATATATATATATACATACAGTTATAAAATGATAAATCCAGGCAGTACTATAAATGTATTTTGTCTTCCTTAAGATTTTATAAATATTTTCTTTTCTCTAGCTCACTTTAATGTAAGAATATAATATATAATACATATAACATATGAAAGTGTTAATTGCCTTTTTATGTTATTGGTAAGGCTTCTGGTCAGTGGTAGGGTATTTGAAGTTAAGTTATAGGGGAATCTAAGGTTATATGCAGATTTCAACTGTGCAAGGGGGTGACACCCCTGATGCCAACATTGTTCAAGGGTTCATTGTGCTAGTCTTTGTCACTTACCTTGATAGTTTAGAGACAAAGTTCTACTTTTGAGACAAAAGTCTTATCTACTGCTCATTTGCCTTCTTGTTCAGTTCTCATAATTAACAAGATCTAGCTCACAGTTAACAAGATGTGAACTTTATTGCCATTTGCCATTTAGTTTTGCATGTTAGTAAGATAATTGTGGAACATTTAGAGTCAAATAAATTTTTTTAATAGTTCTGATTCTTTGTAGTTTTTATTCCCGTGCATGTGAATTTGAGACCAAAAGGAATAGCTATGAGTTATGTTTCTTTGGATCCAGTAGATTACTTTCTTTAAGTTATGGTAATCTCACATCATCAGACAGTAGAAGCATAGATCTTAGAGTTGAATAAACCATAGAGATAGATATTGTAGCTTGGCTTCTTGCTTGATAAAATAATCTCTTCTTCAGTATCTTTGCAAACTCTGCTAAACAGCCAGTTAAGAACATGAATCTACATATTTTAGGTTCACGATGTAGTAGTGAAACAAGATTTTGCCCTAAGGGAACTTAAAATATTCCATGTTGCTATGACATGGGATTAATGAGCAAGTTCGATGACATGTTTTAGGTTCAGCATTACATGCTCAGAATCATTTTCTTGAAGTATAACACAGCTTTGGATATTTCATTTATAAGTTTATTATTAAATCTCTCATGGTAGATAATTGGAGAAAAAAAGTTTCTTTCCAGTTAGAAGTTCTGTGTTAACTATAAATCAAGTATTTACAAACTATTAAAACAAAATAGTAATTACATAAAGGGAAGTTGGATTGATACTTTTAACTAGACTCTCATTTTCTTAATGTTAGGTTTTGTTGGTTTTTTTTTTGTAAAGATTTTATTTATTTATTCGACAGACAGAGATCACAAATAGGCAGAGAGGCAGGCAGAGAGAGGAGGAAGCAAGGCTTTCCAAGGAGCAGAAAGCCCTATGTGGGGCTTGATCCCAGGACCCCCTGGGATCATGACCTGAGCCGAAGGCAGAGGCTTTAACCCACTGAGCCACCCAGGTGCCCCTTAATGCTAGTTTTTTAAAATGATTAAATATTAAAAGTCTTAGCCATAAAACTTGTGATTTTCGTTTGTTCTGCTAAATAGTTGAAGCATATACACCATCAAACAAGTTTTTTTTCTCCCTTTTTTTAAACCAAAGAAAAGCATATTTTATTTCAGCAGTGATTTTGATGAACCTGCTAGAATTGACTGTTGGGAGCCAGTGAACCCCAGGTTCCTCCCACCACACTCACATGCTCATTCATACTCACCATACAGAGATCTCCCCAAATTGAGTTGACTAGCACTGGTTGCCATTCTCTTGGTTGGCTCTGAAATCCATCCTCTTTTCCTGTTGCCCCAAGCAGCATCCTTCATTTGTTCAGGGCTTTTGTTAATACTGAACAAAGCATAGGGCTTTCAGAACCCGAAAAAGGAGCCGAGTCTCTATTTTACCATCTTTAAGACCATCCCCCGCTTTTAAAAAATGGTCAATAAAATATCTTTTGCAGAATTCCCCCCAGAGAACCAAGGAATCCTTTCCACTCTGAGCTGTTATGGGTCTTGTGGCCCTCCATGCCATCCTGCTACCCTACTCCTACCCAAGCCCTTTTATAATAGGACAGATGTTGAACAAGGACTCTCCTTCTTTAACAGATAAACTATCCACAGAAGGAAGGAAAATTTGTGTCTTAAGTAGGCTCATGAGTTAACACTGTTTTAGAGTCAAAAGAGGGTTGGACTGAGGAAGCAGAACAGAGTCTTTCTGACTCTTTTAGCATAGAAGTTCATGCCTGCCATGGAGGGATGGATCTTTAAGGCTTGTTTGTTCCTGCCTTGAATGTTCCACAAACATCAGACTTTTCCTACTACCATGTGCAAGAACTCGTGGTCACAGACTATGTCTCGGGGAAGCTCCAGAACTCAATTTGGTCCCTGGTTTTCAGTCATCTTGCTAAGCTTCCAGTCTGGATTTGCCTGAAGAGTTTGGATAAAACATGGCAGATTGGGTAGTCTTCCCTGTCCTTCCTATTCTTAGCCCAAAGCATTTCCTACCCATTGTCTACAGTCCCAGAACATAAAACCCTTACTGAGGCAGGCAGGGAACTGGGCTTTATGGGCAAGAGGAGGGCCTTTGCTACACTGCTGTCAGCTATGGGGAGTCCCAGGTAAAGGCCTTCAATGGTTGGAATTAGAGCTGTCACAGACAGCATGGCCACCTCTGGGTCTTTATGCATGAAGATTATGTAGAAGTTTTTATTAAAAAGTATAAAATGTTTATAGAATTCCTGCTAAAAGGTATCTTAGGCAGTATTTTATCAGACATGTCACTAGTTAAAAGTTGTATATAAACAGGGAATCTCCATGTTCTTCACCTCATCTTAATATGCAGATTTATTACTTTAGTGCTTGACTAACTTGCCTTGCTTTAAGATCCCTTGAGCTTTTTACATGAGAGCTATACTAATCTTAATCACTGTGCTTATTGTTTGAATGTTTGCTACAGGAAGCGAGCAGCTGCAAAGCATCTAATAGAACGCTACTACCACCAGTTAACTGAGGGCTGTGGAAATGAGGCCTGCACGAATGAGTTTTGTGCTTCCTGTCCAACTTTTCTTCGTATGGATAACAATGCAGCAGCTATTAAAGCCCTTGAGCTTTATAAGATTAATGCAAAACTCTGTGATCCTCATCCCTCCAAGAAAGGAGCCAGCTCAGCTTACCTTGAAAACTCGAAAGGTGTCCCTAACAATTCCTGCTCTGACATAAAAATGAACAAGAAGGAAGGACAAGGAGCAAGAGATGATTTTAGAGGTAAGATGTTCTATTTTTAATTGAGAGTTTTTTACTTAAACCTGGATTGGAGATTTAAATAGAATGTGTGACATTTTTGTTTGTTTTGTCTAATTGTGTGGACTTTAGGACATGATAGTACAGTGGTATTTATATACCACTCTATTACTTATTGTGATAAAGGACAGAACTAATAATTGAAGTAACGGTTTAGAACATTTTAGTGTTCTAATAGTCCCTAATTAGAAGCAGATTATATTCCAAAAGTTCCTTTGTTAATGGATTGATTGGAAGTTTTTTTTATTTTTTCTACTAGGAAAAATATATTAAATGGTAATCTCCTAAGCTAGACCACAAAATCTAACTAAATTATCAAATAGCTGGACCAAATATGTGGAATGAGTTGTGGAACCCTAGAACTATGAGGTAAAAGAAGCAGAAAGAAGTGTTGGCATTCTTTTCCATTTCTGAGGGCAAAGCAAAATTTTGTAGCTGTTGAGAAATATTTCAGTTTTTCTTTATAATATTCTTCCCGCATCCTGCTCAGATTCTTCCAGGCATTTGGCACACTCGTGCTGCCAAGAATTGTCACCACCTACCAGTGGCAGTCTTCACCTAAGCCCTTGTTTTCTAAATGATCCTGCAATTCAGAATTGCTTAAAATATATGTATTTTTTAAAATCTTTAAATCCAAGCTTTCTTTTCCTCAGTTACTAATCTGTGTTAGTAACAAGGTAATTGAATTGCTGAATAATTTGATAGGGCTCAGCCCTACCAGAGGTAATTGTATTTTAAAAGAGGAAGCTTTTTGTTTAAGACATGTATAAGTTGGAGAACAGCTCTGAAGTTTTCAGTAGCGTGATTTAAATGCAGATTTAATTTAATTGGTGGCATGGAATTTTCTTGTATTTTTTACTTTAACCTCACGGTAAAAGGTGTTTTCATTACTTGGTAACTTTACACAGCTTCAAAATGTGTGGTTGTTACATGGTTTAGCTCATGCACTGTGGATAAGTAGGTGAATGTTGTCAGTATGTGTAACAGGGAAGTTGCAGGACTCCATTATACACATTTCGGGCAAGTGTGCATCACAGAGTAACAGTTACTAAATGTAGAATGTGCTGGTACAGTTAAATGCAGTCTGCTGTAGGGGATTATAGTACAGGGTGGATGGACACATCTTTTTGCTATGTGCTTCATCATAGGTATTTATTGAGTGGTTATTCAGAGTCTTTGTTTCCTATTTTTGCTCAAGTCTGTGTAATTTAGCAGTTCCTTATACTTTATTCCAATATGCTACTCTGTCCTCCTACTCCCTTTTTTCTGTTAACTTTCTATTTATTGTATTTTTTTCTACGAGGAATTACAAATGCATTAACTATACTAGTACTTTCATTTTTATTGTTAATTATATTTGTTGGTTCTCTTTACAAAATTCTATATGTATTGTATAGTGTGCCCCAATTCTGTTTTGGCATAAAAATTTTAAGTGTAAAATTTTGTAGATTAAGTTTATTTTCAGGAACATACATACATTACAAAATATACAGGTAAACCATATAGGAATGTTTCTTCATTTAATATTTTCTCTGTAGAAATCTCTTTTTATTGATAAACATTGTGAATGTTTGTGTCTAATGTTTTTAAACTAATTTATGTCTGAAAATTCAGTTCAGTATTTTAAACAAAACACTAGGGAAAGAAATTCCATACATATAAAATGTATGGAATTAGTAGAATGTCAGAATCACTTGAAGGTATTCTTAACAGCATGTCACAAAGGGTTTCTGGGTCTAGAGTGTTGCTGTCCCTTAAGATATATCATGTGACTCATGAAAAATAATTTTTTGTTATTAAGTTTATGATTTGATGATTTAGGAAACAGTGTTTTGTGCCCAACAAGACAGTTACTTTGTAATAGTTATTTACTCTACTTTGGTTACATTTTAGGAATTGGGGGGTTTTTCATTGTCTTTTAAGAAGGTGTTACAATTTTTGCCAGTTAAAATAATGGGAAATAAGCTCCCAGTTAGCAGTTTCACATTTTTTGGAAAGAGATTACTGATGTTCAGCAGAAGATGTCCTCTGAAAGTAGAGCAGTCCTATGAAACTTTTTCATGAGCCAAAATGTCATACACAGTGAAGAAGCAATTATCATTAATTTATACAGAAAACATTTTGAGGTTCCCTTACCAAAAAAATAGCCTCTCTTAGGTTTTTCTGATACCTTAGGACACATCTTGCTAATGGATGTACAAAATGAATTGAGATAAACACAGACACCTACAGACACAGTTCAAAGCTATGGTGACTTGAGGCTGAGGTGCTGAGTGTAATTCCTGGGGAAGGGGATTGTCAGTGCCGCTCTTGCTCCTCAGAGTATGTTTTGCCTCTTTAATGGCTTCCAGTAAAACAAACACTAAGTGCTTTTTTGCTTTTTAACTTTCTTACTATAAGTGAAGTTGCCTAGTGGGAACTTTCGAAAAGCAGGGGATATCTACGTATCGTAATAGAACAGATCTAAAGATTAACTCTTAAAGAGTTAAAGCCCATAAAAGAAACTACAGGTGTTGACAGTCTAGTAGCAGGGGCCAAAGATCAGATTCATGGTGTGGTAAACTGTTATTTTTGTGGTTGAACTTTTATAGCTGTTCATTTAATGATCATTTGCATGTATCTTGTCTTTGACTGTGAAACAAATACTAAAAGAGGTAGAAATTTTATATGTTGTGCAGTTCATGTATATGAGTCCATTTGTCACAATGAAGATTGAATTACCTCTGTGCCTCTAAAATTATCCTTTGCTTCATTTAAATATTTGTTGAGAGGACTGCCACTTCCTTGGTATATTTAGACTTTTATTATAGTGTATTATATTTTACAAATATAATCTCCATAAAATTAATAAACAAAATATATCATTTTTTCTCTTTCCTTTCAAATACTGTATCTGAATAGTTTATTCAAAATGCAGAGACTATTTGGGGTGCTCCATTTTTATTTCTTCCATAGTTTGATGGTGTTTTTTATCGGCTTGTATAGTACTGCCTTATGGAAAATGGTCTTGCAAATATTAGTAAACATTGCTTTTTACTTGTTAACTTGAAGGACAATACTTTATACTTTGTAGAGACATGTATAGCTTATGCTTAGATGATTTGAAGATGTTATTAGTTTATTTGATATATTAATAAAAAATTAGGAGATTCTGTTACACACATAATATGAGTTAAACATGTTTGACCCCATTTATCAGGAAAACAAACACTCAGAAGTGTATCAGTGGACTTCCACTTAGGTAATTGGCAGACCTGTGCCACATGTCATCCCCCAGGTGCAAATGAGGATTAGAACACTAGTGTTTAGTTTTGTAGTTTCTGTTATATGATGGCACATCAGAGAAGAGGGGTGAATAGATTTGGAGTTTGCCAGCCTACAATATATGTCCAGGTATATTAGAGAGTTAGAGGAAGACCGGAGTTTCATAAGATCACCTTTTAGATACTGAATGATTAATAATTCTAATCTGGAGTTATAAATAAACTCAGTATAAAATATAAGTTGCCGTGTTCATGTGAACTAAACTAGGACACAAAACTCTTGGGGTACTATCCAGCATTGAATGTAGACATCTTTATATCAGTTGAAAATGATGTCCTTTGGTCAATCATTAATGGTTTCATATTCTTTTAGTAATTGGTTAGTCTTAGCTGTCGACCAACATTTGAATACTTTGAGCAATAGCAAATATGTGTGATAGTCCTTAGGGATCACAAAAAGCACACATGTACATATAAGTAAAATGGAACTTTAAAGTCTTTTTAATTATCTTTGTCCAGAGCATTCATTCTTCCTTTCGCTATTAGAATAGGTTATACATTTGATTTGTAAAGTGAAATTTGATTATCTAATGTTTAAAGGATATTTTTACTTTTTTTATTAATGAGGTTGTTTGACTATAGGGTCAGAATGTTTCTATATTTTCATGTGAAATATAATCATTTATGTTCTTACTTGAATATTAAAGCAGTTTATTATATCCCCAGTTGCCTGATATTCATGCAAGTCATAAGAGAAAAATAGCGTTGTTGAGGTATATTTCTTAGCTTTGGTAAGGTGAAATTTTGTGGGATTATTTGGTTTACCTCAGATTATAAGTGAGAAAATGAAGGGTGAGGGTTTTTGTTTTGTTTTCTTTTCTTTTGAGAGTAGATCATGAGAGTGAGTACATCAGAGCTAAGCTAATCTTAACTTTTAAAATGTTGGGTTTTTCCTTTTTTTAAACTGAAACTCATGGTAAGTACCAGGGAGTTTATTATTTGAGGTACTGAATATGTGAGTTGTCAATTGTATGATGTCTCCAAGCATTGAGATCTATTACTCTTTGAGTTGAAATGTTTTACATGGTTTTCCTCTTCAATTACTGTATTCAGTGCTTTCTGTGAAAAAGTTAAATGTTATGAAAGCCCAGGTTAAACTGCATGAAATAAATTAACATTTGAGTAAAAGATGACAATTTGGGGTTTTAGAAAACAGCATGTTAAAATTCTTTTTTGTGTGTGTGAGTAAGCAAAGCATAAGGGAGGGAACACACATGAAGTTTTTCTTTTTTGTTCTAATGTGTTCATTCAGTGGCGTTCCCTTTTGGGAGTGGAATGCTTATGCATTCCATAATCTTCAAACTTAACTCTTCATTCCTTTCAAGAGGATATATATATATATAGAGAGAGAGAGATTTATATTTTGTTGGTGAAGAGAATTAGAGCCATATGTTTATCTGGTTTTTGTTTGAAAGGGTATTCCCTGGCAAATATAAAAGTACTTTAAAAAGTGATAATGGAGGTCTAAGCTACTATTTAAAGAAAGATGTGAGAAGGAAGTAAAATGCATGCCAGCAAACTGCTATAGACTCTTTCATCCCTGTAGTAGTCTGTCCTTCCAGATATTTTTATCTCAAAAATCCTTGAAATGTTCTTTTCTTTCTTGTTTCTTCTGTGATTTCATTGGACTTTCAACTTGTTAACATTAGTATAACTGAAAATGTGTAATAAATTGATATTTGGTCTAGCCTTTCATTGCCTCCTGTCATTTTTGCCTCTTACAAAGGGTTGTTTCTTGATCATGCAGTTTCATGGATGTGATAGAAAAACATAATAAACTCCCTTAGATTTGAATAATACAGACTGCAAAAATAATGGTAATAAGCTGCAAAAACAATCAGCTTATCTTACCTTTAAAATTTTTAGCACCAGAAAAGTACCAAGAAGGATTAAGCGTGATTTAGACAGTCTGCTGGTATTTTAAAAACTTTGACAGCAAGGTGGGGAAAGGTGAGAAGCTTCTTTCTATATTAGTAAAGATCAACTAGACTATAATATTAAGTATATACCAGAAAGAGCACTAGCTTATTAAACAAAGTGGAAATTTATTTCTAAGTCCTCTAATAGCCATGATAATCTAGGTTGGCAAAGTTCTACATCACATAATCATTCAGAAATGCTGCTGTAGTGACATTGTAAATCTTTAGCACATAGCTTCCCAAGCATCCTGGGAACACCATCCCATTTAGCCAGAAGGAAAAACCTTGGCCTGAAAGTAGCGCTTAACCTCAAAAACCTGGGAAAGCTGGGAAATCTGATCCAAATCTGCCCAGAAGGGAGAGGAAAAAGATTTTGGTGGCTATATAGTAATCTGTTTCACTTGTCTGCATATAAGTTGCCTTCCACCACTCAATTTTTTTATTACTCTATCACTATTTCCTGTTTATTCCAACCTGATTCCGGGCTACAGATGGCATTGTTTGTCAGCTTGAGATCTTATGAGAAATGGTGTAGTAATTTTTCTCAGTCACCCACGGGATGACCACCCTGGGAAAAACTGAAAAGAAAGACTCAGAAGGAACCAGTTTGATTTTAAGATACATTAAAGTAAGACAAGGGCTATTTCCCAAAGAGGATGCTCAAAGAACCTTTCTTGACTTTTTCTCAGTCTTTTGGGAAGAGTAGTGAAATTAGAATGAAACCTCTCAGAAGAGTAGTGTTTCTGCCCTAAAATAAGGTTGTAAGAGGTGTATTGTGATGAATCAAATCAACACATGATTGTCTTGGTTCATATTTATAAGTTAAAGCTGCATGTTAATTTCCACTGTGATTGTGAAAAGAGTTTGAGCTCATTAAAAGCTACATATTATTGAAAGAATGTACAAAGAATGGGTGAAGTTGTTGCTATTATAGTAGTTCATTGACAAAAATAAGTAAATCTGTTTTGTTTGTTGAATCTAAGTATTAGAAATGTTTTAAAAGAGTTGTAAGTCATAAATGGTATTGAGTACAAAATGGCTTTTTTACTTTGCACTAGAACTTAAGACAAGCTAAGCGTACTTATAAAAATAAATGTTCTCCCTTTTTTCTCTAATTTTTTAGATGTGACTTACCTAACAGAAGAGACGGTATATGAAATTCTTGAATTATGTAGAGAGAGAGAGGATTATTCCCCTTTAATCCGTGTTATTGGAAGAGTTTTTTCTAGTGCTGAGGCATTGGTACAGAGCTTTCGGAAAGTCAAACAACACACCAAGGAAGAACTGAAATCTCTTCAAGGAAAGGATGAAGACAAAGATGAAGATGAAAAGGAAAAAGCTGCATGTTCTGCTGCTGCTATGGAAGAAGATTCAGAAGCATCTTCTTCAAGGATAAGTGATAGTTCACAAGGCGATAACAACTTACAAAAATTAGGCCCTGATGATGTGTCTGTGGATATTGAGGCCATTAGAAGGGTCTATACCAGATTACTCTCTAATGAAAAAATAGAAACTGCTTTTCTCAATGCACTTGTATATTTGTCACCTAATGTGGAATGTGACTTGACGTATCACAATGTATACTCTCGAGATCCTAATTATCTGAATTTATTCATTATTGTAATGGAGAATAGAAATCTCCACAGTCCTGAATATCTGGAAATGGCTTTGCCTTTATTTTGCAAAGCAATGAGTAAGCTACCCCTTGCAGCCCAAGGAAAATTGGTTAGACTGTGGTCTAAATACAGTGCAGACCAGATTCGTAGAATGATGGAAACATTTCAACAACTTATTACTTACAAAGTCATAAGCAATGAATTTAACAGTCGGAATCTAGTGAATGATGATGATGCTATTGTTGCTGCTTCAAAGTGCTTGAAAATGGTTTACTATGCAAATGTAGTGGGTGGGGAAGTGGACACAAATCATAATGAAGAAGATGATGAAGAGCCCATCCCTGAGTCCAGTGAATTGACACTTCAGGAGCTTTTGGGAGAGGAAAGAAGAAACAAGAAAGGTCCTCGAGTGGACCCCCTGGAAACTGAACTTGGTGTTAAAACTCTGGATTGTCGAAAACCACTTATCCCTTTTGAAGAGTTTATTAATGAACCACTGAATGATGTTCTAGAAATGGATAAAGATTATACTTTTTTCAAAGTAGAAACAGAGAACAAATTCTCTTTCATGACATGTCCCTTTATATTGAATGCTGTCACAAAGAATTTGGGATTATATTATGACAATAGAATTCGCATGTACAGTGAACGAAGAATCACTGTTCTCTACAGCTTAGTTCAAGGACAGCAGTTGAATCCGTATTTGAGACTCAAAGTCAGACGTGACCATATCATAGATGATGCACTTGTCCGGGTAAGTTGGGGTTATACTTAAAAATTAGTACTAGAATAAATATCTAATATTGGGGAGATTGTAATACAGTTCAGTGAACTCATTTGATAAGGGACTGTTTGAAAAAATATGGCACTATATGGTATAGGAATATATGGATGTTTTGTATTATGAGTTGTAAATATTATTCTTTTGTTGTTCCTGTCCAAATTTATAAATGTGTTCCACAAAGTATTGGCTGTCTCGAATAATGATCACTCTCTCTTTGAAAAAGAATAGATTTTCCAAATATTGAGGACCCCCAAAGTTTCTTCTCTATTCAGAAGACAAGTGGATGTTGGGAAAGGACCAGAGCACAGGAACAAGTGGAATGTGGAGATATCCAGTAATATGTATGAATGTCAGATCTTAACTGGGAAGAGTGAAACAATAAAATCATACCATAAAATAATAAGTGGTATCCAGAAATTCCATGATGTAAAATTTAGAGTAATGTTATTGTGAAGGTGAAGTGATCTGGGCAATTTGGTGCTGCTAATAAGAGTTCCTGCCGGATCACTCAGAATGCCTCATATAGCACTGCCTTATTGTGATATTTTCTTACCACTTAAGTATCTTGGAGTTGGTTGAAACTCCAGGAATCTTGAAATTAATGGTGCTTGTATCATCAACCCAATCCAGGGAGATTGAGCTGGGAGAATATTAGGAACTCAAATACCCACCTTCCAACTTCCTATTTCTCCAGATTACCTTTTGTTAATTGCTTGCCTCCACAAAAAGTAAGAATTTTAGTGCCCCCATTTAAGAATGCAGGCCTGACCAGAAGACAGAAACCAATTGCCAGTCAAGTACCAAAATTTTCATTTGTCCTAGGGTGCTTTATCACAGGTTATTTTTATGTGTGTGTTTTTTTAAAGTTTTACTTTTAAGTAGTCTCTACACCCAACATAGGGTTTGAACTCAAAAATCCCAAGATGAAGAGTCTCATGCTGTACCAGCCACGGGCCACCCCCTTTATCACAGTTTTATTTATGATATTACTTACACCCATCATTACTAGGCTTTTTTTTTTTTAACAACTTTAAGTAAAATTTGATGTCAGGTAAAATTAAGGTGCAGTCAGCCTTCCATACTAATAAAACATAACACACAACACAACTAGGAAATAGTGATACTTAAAGGTATATTTTAGTTTTAGGATAGATTTGTCTAAATCTGAGTATTCATAAAACTGTAAACCAGTGGAAAAAGTTGTTTGATATCCTCAGAAATTTAAAAGTTGCAGAGATTGTGTGCCTCTTCTGTTTGTTAACTGGTTTTTTAAAAACACCAAATATATTTCTAGTGTTGAGAGATTCTGCCTTAGGCAACTCAAGCAGTTTTTCAGCAGAGGCAGAAAGGCATTAGTTGTTTGGCGTAATTATCATTGCTTGTTTTCTGGTGTTCTTTTTATTTTACTCTTGTAGTTTTGAGCTACAAAAATAACTAATATAATCACCAGGCAGCCAGCAACTTTTTAGTTCAGCAGAATGATGGGGTATCATATCAGGACATTGAGTGATGTTTTGTGGAAAGTACATTGAGGTCTACCTTTGAATTTCGATTGTTAGAGCCCAACTATAAATCCTAAGACCATGCATTTTATGTTTGGCTTCTTGGGTTGGGATCCTTTCATATATTTTCAGTAAAAGCTATGCCTCGCCTAATTTAAAAAAACAATGAAACTACTCTTTATAAGATTAATACAGAGTTAGAAATAAAAAGAATTGTCCACCTTTCTTATCTGCCTTCAGCTAAGAAATTTACCCAACCTTATTTTCCTTCCCCTGCCTCGTTTGCCACCACCACCCCCTCTTAGTAAAGCAAGGATAAGAACTTAGAAAAGTTTAAGTACTTGTTGTATACTTATTTTGTCACCTAGAATTTTGAGGAAACAGTCATTTTGGTTTATAAGGCCTTTTTTAAAAGAAGGTTTTAAGAGTAGAACTCTGAACTTCTTATACTTTTTTTAAAAGTGAATTCTTAATTCTGTCAAACCTGAATATTACAATTTGACCAATTTTAAATCAGGATTCACTAGATAATACCTGTACATCAATATTACAGGTCTACAAAGGCAGTTTGCTTCAGAAATCTTGTGTCTGAGGCACTTTGTTAAATCAGTAGAGATGTAAAGACGAATTAGGACCACTGAGAAGCTTCTTAGTGCTAAATGCTCATACTAAGTGCTCATACTAAACAAATTTCACTCTTCTTTCCTTTTTTCTTCTTTTTTTAAATAACAATGTGAAAATAATATAAAAAAGTCATCATAGTAGGCCTTGTGAGTTAGTCAAATTGAGACTCTTATTTTTAAAAAAATATTCATAGTGGTGCGATTATGATAAAGTTATAGTATTTTAGTAACAAAAAGGTTTACAACAAAAAGAGTTTAAGGCCATCCTCAGCTGAACTCTCAAAAGTACTGATGGATGTTTAATATCTTATTCCTCAAGGATCTACTTTAAAGACTTGTTCTTCTGTAACAATTTGACAAAAACAATAAACCTATTGACTGCTTTTTATAACCTGCCAATTTGAACTACGGAGTGGGGTTGGGAAGAGAAGAGGAAATGAGAAATTTGCTGAGCTCATTATTAGTATTTGAATAATTAAGGTTATAGAATCATAGACTGTTAGAGCTAAAAGGAGCCTTGGAGTTCTACTCATTAGTCTACAAATGAGGCCCAGAAAATAATGACCTAGAAAATATATGACACACTTGAGTATGTTTTCTGTTAGGCCTTATTTTTTAGTTTTAATCGTAAGACTGACTCGCATGGTGGAAAAGAGAAGAGTAGTACCTTCCGTTAGTAATTACAGATTTTTTTTTTTTTTTTTAATAAAGAAAACTCTGTTGCTCACTTTCATGTACCATGTAATTCAAACCACACTAGCCAATTATTTCCTAACTGGAGTTTTTAGAGGAATTAGGTTTTGTTTGTTTTAAAGATTTACTTTTTTATGAGAGAGAAAGAGCATGAGTGGGACAGGCAGAGATGACGGGAAAGAGAATCTCAAGTGACTCCAGGCAGAGCCCAGTGCAGGGCTTGAGATCATGACTTGAGCCCAGACTAAGAGTTGGATCCACAACCAGCTCTGCCACCCAGGCGCCCCTAGGGGAACTGTCTTTGATGACAGCTGTACCCAGCAGCCCCTAGAGGAACTATTTTTGATGACAACTGCACCCAGGTGCCCCTAGAAGAATTGTCTTTGATGACAGCTGAAGAATTAGTGTATTGAAGTATTAGTGTATTGAAACTTAAATACTGTTGATTGTAGGACACACAGTTATTTTCTTACCACTTTTAGTAGTAGGAAAATACGCTGCCAGCTGTTGGGAGATGCTACCAGTTTTATGGTATATCCTAATTTCAGAGATGTTAAAATGTGGAAACAAATGAATTTTAGAATCAATCAAGAATCAATTTTAGAATCAAATTTTAGAATTTAGAATTTTAGAATCAGTGAAGTATGGTAAAATATAAGTTGCCTTTTCACAAGTAGGTGTCTCAGAATCATTTAAGGACTACCCCACACGTACAAATTATTAGAATATTTCTCCCTGGACTTATTTTCACTACTTGTTGCTGTTTCTTAGAAAATAGTACGGTGATACTTATGAGCTCACTTGAATTAACAATCCAAACCATGATAAGGCTTTTACTACTATATTTTACTAATAACATTTATCTATTTGTGTATTCTTTTAAAAGCAGATAATTTGAAGGAACAAAAAGATAAACTTGTCATTTTTCTTAGGTAAAGCATTTCCAAAGGAAAAGGGTCTGAAAATTTATTTTCATTATTTTTTATTTTAAGAGATTATGTTAGTAGAGGATGAATGAGTATCATGGAAGACAATATTGCCATCTGTGACATACTTCAAACTGTCTGCACATCTGAAAGGAAATATGTTTTTAAAAAAATCCAAGGTTCTACCATCTAGAGATTCAGACTGGGAGTTCAGTGTAGAGCCTAGGAATTATATTTCCAGTAGTGCCCCCAGATACTCTGATAAAGCCATACTGCAAACCAGTATTTGGGAAAGATGGCTTTTGGTATAGATTATAGATACATATTTATTGAGGCAGTATTTATATACAATTATACATTTAGGAAACTGGCAGTCTTTGAGAGGATGATGAAATAGCAGGTTTAGAGTAAGGATTGATGGTGGTATGTGACTTGGTTCAGATTAGTCAGGGAATCCTAGAATTCTGTGTAGGGATCTAAAGACTGAAAGGAATGGCTGAAATGGAGAACTGTATAAGAGAGTCCAAAATATGAACTAGAACAAATCAAAGTGATAGACTTAAATAAATAGCCCCACTGCCAATTGGTTCTGCTCAATCCCTTCTAAAAAAATAATTTTTTTTCTGGGCTCTAACAGTGCTATCTATCCTAGTCCCCACCATTTTCCTTGGCAAATACCTTTGGTTATTCTTGAAATAAAACTTGATTCTTTTAATTAATAATTGACCTATAGTGCTTTAAGAATAAGATTATCCTGTGCTGCTCTGAGTATGATTAATGGTATCTTATACATTCACTATATTGTGCCCAATGCAATGATCATTATTGTTTCTTATAATTTATTATGAAATGAAGAACTTCATGCCTAATTTAATGTTCTCAAAGGAGATTAAGAGAATTAAGTAGATCTACTTAGATTCTCAGGATCCTGTAATAATCTAAAACAATGAAACTTGTCAAACTCCTTAGCTTTATATGTGAGAAAAAAGAAATTCAGAGAGATTCTGGCCTACAGAAATTAATGGCAGAATTGGAAGTAGAAGTCAAGGTTCCTGGTCTCAAAAGCAGATGTGATTATATGATATGACTGTTACCCAAACATCTAAGCTTTATATGTAAGGTATAAAAAACTTTCATCTGTTTTCGAGAAATGAAAAAAATTAAATATATTTGGATAATCTAAAGATATTATTGTAGGGACGCCTGGGTGGCTCAGTGGGTTAAAGCCTCTGCCTTCGGCTCAGGTCATGGTCTCAGGGTCCTGGGATCGAACCCCGCATCGGGCTCTCTGCTCGGCAGGGAGCCTGCTTCCCTCTCTCTCTCTGCCTACTTGTGATCTCTATCTGATAAATAAATAAAACCTTAAAAAAAAATAAAGATATTATTGTAGCCAGTATCTTAAAGGTAAACAAAGTGTTTAACTGTAGAATCTAGTAAGTTGAATGAAGTTACTTAAGCCAGCCGTTCTTAGAGATCCTAGGTATTCTTAAGTATTTGAGGGAGGTCTATTTTATGGGACTACTACTACTACTTGAATATCTTTACCGTTAAGGCAATTTTTTTCAATTACAGATAAAGATGACTTTATCATGTGTAATAGCCCAGAATACTGTAAGATTTTAAAGGATGGGGTTTTCCTTTTGACTTTTGTAAATCTGGCAAGTATGATATTTTTATTATTAAGATGTCATCCTACCTAGGTATTCTGGGAATGCTTTGATACCAGATCAGTTTTTTAAAAAATGATCTCTCCAGGATTTCATCATCATGGCCAATTAAAAATTCAGAAATTGAAAATCGTTTTGTCCAACAATTGATGAAATCAAGATTATTAGTAAGAAGAGGAAGTCATATAAGGAAGAGGTAGATGTCATTATGTCCAGTCTATTTTTGTTTATTTTTCCCCCAAAATCTGTCTTTTGCCAGTCTTCATATTAAATTAATATACCCTCCTTTAAGAAATTCTATATATAAAAACACAGGTCTATATACTAAGTGAATTCTGTTCAAGGATGCATACAAATTCTCCTTTTCAGAATAAATGTTCACTGACATAGTCTTTTATGTTTCCACATATCCTACTGCATTCAGGACAGCTTTTGATTGTCATAATTCTGTTTTAAATGGTATGTATATATTACAGAAAGTGGTAACACCTTTACCGTTCAATTCAGTGGGTCAGAAGTGGTTGTTTTAAGAAAAATAAAATCCATGCAGTGCATTACTTCATAATGGCCTTTGTCAAAATGATTAACTGGTAATTTTATGTTACAATTAAAAGTAAAAATTGTTATTTAAAGGTAGGCTACCCATGTATACGTAAATGATAAAAGTATTCCAGAACCTCTTAATACATACCTGATAATGATAATCTAATATAGATAATAATGGGAAATTTTTACTTGCAGTTTATCTGCCACCTGGTTTTCAAACCATTATTTTTACATATTTGCATTTAGCATCCTGATTCTAAAATAGATGTTTATTTTTTAAAAAATACTTAAAAATATAGAAAAGCACAAGGAAGAAAATAAAAGTTACTTGATAGTCATTGCGGAGAGCAGGAAGGCATAGTATTTAAGACCTTGCTACCTGAACTAGAGCTCTGTCCTACCATTTACTAATACCGGAAGCAAGTTATTGAATCTCTTATTACTTTGGGGTCTTCATCTATAAAATGAGCTTGAAATTACTGGCCACATAAGGTTGTGAAAGTGAAGTGAATTGGTATATGTGAAGTGCTTAGAATAGTCCCCTGGCATATAAGTGCTATATATTATTGTTGTGTTATTTTACTGGAGTATTTTTTCTGTAATGTCTGGTTTGTTCGGTTTTCAGGCAAGCCTGAAAAAATTTTTCATACAAGTTAAAGTAACAATAGCAACAAAAGCTAGTACTATAAGGCATTGTTGTACAGGGAATTAATCTAAGTGTTTCACATGTATTTATTTCTTCTTAAAATAGTGTTCTCATTTCAAAGATAAAACTATATGTTTACAATTATTGTAAACATATTATAGAACATGATGTTGAGTTATTTTGGCACTCAGTGGAGACGGACAGATAGTAATATTTAATATTAAGAATGAAGATAAATTTGTTTCATTGTCGTATAAAGTGTCTCTGGTGGAGCTAAGACTGCAGCACATGGTCTCAGAATTCTGTAGAAACAATACCAAATCCCTTAAAAGATACAATCACATTGATAATGGAGTCTGCTCTCATTTATGAATGTTACTGAGGAAGAACTATAGGAAGCATAATTTAAATATCAGATAATTTTTTTCACCTTGGAATGCATTATACTTTAATAAGCAGGTTTGTTTTTGTGTTATAAGGGCATATATAAACATTGACTTATATTCCTTTAACACCTAGGCAGGTGGGAACTGGAAGAAGGAAACTAGGAATGCGTTCCATGGCAATATGGGATGTTGGCGTGATGGGTAAACCACATTGGAGCTGATAATTCTAATTTAGTTCTCAGCATTCTTTATTTTCTGTGGCTTGAAACAGGTTTCCAACTGGAACTATTTTTCCCCAAGGTTATTTTCAAAACTTGGGACAAGGCTATAACACCAAATTTTGTGAATCTTTTCCTCAAAGATCAAAGTTGTTTTAAAAGGTTGCAACATGATATGTTCCCTTAATATTGCCCATTCTAGAACTCTTTGCTATATATTTTTATTAAGCCTTCACATCTTTTCATATGAAGAGTACTATTCCTTTTTTTTCTTTGCAGATGAGGAAACTGAGGCTTACCTGAGTCGCTTGCTAAAATTTAAATTTTAAAAGTTAAGTGATAGTTGGAAGTGGTACGGAGTATTTTGTCTCAGTCTCCACAACACTCTGTCACAAAAATAAGTTACCTAATATAACTTGGCATAAAAATGAATTTGTAAATATTTAAGACCACTGTTGTGCAGCACATTTTTTATAGTTAAAGATCCAAAATTCACAGAATTATAGAATCTAAAAGTTGAAGGAGTCTAAGAGTTCGTTTCAGCCTTTGTTCTTAAAATGTTTTTGACTGAGTCCCAAGTAAGATATTTTGCATTGCATTAGGTATACACATGCATATCTGTCTCTACATATAATTGAAGTAGAAGTTTCATAGAACAGTAGATGCCATTACTATGTGGAATACGTTCTGAGTTTTTCCTCCCATTGTTGGTTTTAAACTGCTAAGTGAACGAACTGGGCTACTCAATAGGGAGTTTCAGTTGGCCTTTTGAAAAACATTGATCTAGTGCAACTGGCTTGATTTATGACTTCAGGAAATTTTATTTTATTTTTTACAGACATGCTAGAATGTTCAAACCAGTGCTGTTACCTAAAGTCATTACTTTAGGACTGTAGTAAAGTTACTTTGTTGATGTTTGAATTGCTCAAAACATTTTTAAAATTCTAGTTGGAATAGTTGCAGTAACTTGAACACCCTTATTAAATATTCTGTTTTGGCAAATTTAAAAATTTTTTAACAGCCAAATGGCATTTAAAGTCAATGTAGCAAATAAGGTGGGTTAACAGTCAGGCAAGCTGTTAGTAAATCTCAGATACATTAAAAAAAAATGCATTATGATTATTTCACATTAGAATCTAGTGTGGATTTTCTGATTAATTTCTTAATGACTGAGATCAGCTACTATGTATATTATTCTGTATATACAAAAAAGTATCTGGTAAAGATTTATAGTTAAAAAATGCTAGATACTAGGGTTTGATAACTTGTTAGTAAGAAATTAAGAGTAAGGATATGAGCAAGCGTATGTCTCATCTGCTTCCAAAAAAAAGTGTATATGAGATGTGCTGTGATCAACCAAGAAGTGGCAATTTATACTAAGTACTATAAGAGACCATAAATTGTTTCCCTATTTATTTAGTGTGTTTTTTCTCTTAATTGAAATTATTTTCTTAGTTTCTGTTCTATTAAACATAAAGAACTACTATTGAACAAATTTGAAACCAAACTTTTATACTCCATTGTTTTTGTTGAAATGATTTAGTTTGAGTAGTCTCTTATGTATTTGGCTGTCAAGACTTCTTTTCATGTCCTAACCTTACAACCCAGGTTTGTTATACAGAAGTAACAAAAAAAAAAATCTTTTAATTTTCTACTATATGCTAATTTCATGACAAATCCGTAGTTAGAAAGTAACCTTTTACAAATCTATGCTGGTTTCTTTACTGTCCTATTTTTTTCTAGTATCTGTGAGACTGAATCTTTGCCTTTTCTGGCTTTTTACCAGTTTGCTTCCTGTTTCCATTTAAAACAGACCAAAAGTCAGTATTTTTTATTTGCTCCATAGCCCTACTCCTGGTTTTTATTTTTTGCTTCTCCTTATTTTTATTTTGCTTTCATCCTTAAACTGGCAGTCATCTTCTTTTCACTTTATCTTTTCACTCATTAGCTAGAGATGATCGCTATGGAAAATCCTGCAGACTTGAAGAAACAGTTGTATGTGGAATTTGAAGGAGAACAAGGAGTTGATGAGGGAGGTGTTTCCAAAGAATTTTTTCAGCTGGTTGTGGAGGAAATCTTCAATCCAGATATTGGTAAATATTTTAGTGATGTGATCATACTGTCGTATCTTTTGAATTAAAGGTTTGTTTACCAGGGTTTATAAATATTCTCAGTTACGAAGAACAGTAATAGGTTTTGATGTGGATATCCTAGAATCACGGATAATGACTGAGCTTGTGGGTTTGGGGTACTGATTTGCATCATTCATCTGCTCAAGTTCTTATTAGATTACTTAGCCAAATATTTTACTACAGGAAATTATCTCATAGTTAAATACACTGAAAACACTTTAGAACGGTACATTAGAACAATTGAAAGATTTCTTGCTCTTTTAATTCTAAACATTCGTCAAACTCAGTATTTCTGAAATAAGAGTTTCAAACAGTGGTCTGAAGAATATTGAGAATGTCTCACAGGTGTATCATGCTCAAAGTTTGGAAACCCTGACTGGTATCAAATTAATTAGGTTTTATTTGCTACAGGATTTCATGGGGCGTAATACTACTTTATTTTCCCAAACTATTTGAACTCCAGAACCCTTTCCCACCCCACATCTAATAACATTTGCCTCCCAGAAATATTTTTTATTGAACAGCTCGGGAAAAACTGATCCATGTATGTCAGTCTGAAAGTGAAAGATTTGAGTTTTACTGATAAAAGTGGGTAAGATAGAACTGGTAAAAGACCGCAGCCTCTTGGGTTATATTCTGAACTGTGTAGTATAGGACTGTGTAGTTCTGTAATATAACCACTAACTTGGTTACTAGGTTTGCTTATTTTTAAAACTGAATGCATGACAGTTACAGAAAAGGATTCCATTAAAAGTACTGTCAGAATTGTGAAGAATGTGATATAGAATAATGCATGCATTATTTCCATTAAGCTTTGATAATTGAGCTTGTTGATTCTCAGTATGTACATTGAATTGACTTTTCTGTTATTCTTAGTAGGTAATATATATACATACATGTAAATGGAAGTAGACATTTGAGTTCATGACATAAATATAGTTAAGACTACTTTAGCTAATGTTTATTAATCAGAAGCCTATATAATTTCCATGTAATTTGCTCAAAGGAAATCAGGACACCTAAAACCATGCCTTTTTGTGAAAGAAAATTAATTTGTGAGCTTCTTAGGTTTGGTAAACCTTAGCTCTGGGTTCCTTTGCGTCTCGACCCATTAAACATCAGCTGTAAAGCATACTAACGTTATATGCAGAAATACTTTCAAGAGAAAAACATAACATTTAATAGTTCCACTTGATAGTAAGGTAATTAAATGATAGTTAAAATTATCAGAAATGAATATTTTAGAAGAGCCACCTTTTATGGTGCATTTCTTCCAGGGACTGGCAAAAATGTGCCCAAAATGGAATCACTTTGAACCTTAAAATTATTATCTTTCATAACACAGATGAGAGTAATGGCCTCTGTAATTTATATTCTGATTAATTTGTAGTTTATTGCTCTTGAGACCAAGGACACACATTTATGATATTTCATCAAATTTACTTATTAATTTTAATTATTTTTTACTGTTCTTGATTTAAAAAAAGCTTAGATCTAAACTGAAATTCAGGTGAGAATTGGATAATTTTCACTTATATTTCATGAACATTAACTTCATTTAAAAAATGTCCTAGCTTACTTTATACTTTTATGATCCAGGGAACGTTTTACATCCTTTTGTATTGAACTTAAACTAAATATAAAAATAAAAAAACATTTTTAAAGCTTTCAAAAATCATACAAATTAATGTATTTATGTGTCATTCTGATTTTTAAAGTTTGTGCTTTTGGACATTGCCCCTTTTTTCAGAACTATTTTTTTTTTTTTTAATTTTTATTTCTTAAGATTTTATTTGACAGAAACGGAGAGCGAGGAAATACAAGCAAGGGGAGCTTGAGAGGGGGAAGCAGGCTCCCTGCCGAGCAGAGAACCCAATGTGGGGCTTGATCCCAGGACTCTGGGATCATGAGCTGAGCCTAAGGCAGTCTCTGAATGGACTGAGCCACCCAAGTGCCCCTCAGACCTGATTCTTAAAATATTTTCATTCAGTTGCACAATAGCAATTGAAAAACATTTTGGCAAAGTGAGAAAAGTCATAAATTCATAAAATACCATGTAACCTTTTCCTTAGATACTCTGTCTAAAGGGAAGAAGATAATTCTGCCTTAGTAATGGTATTCAGATAGGTAAAACCAAACATTCCTAGTTTTTAAAATGAATGATACAAAAAAGATTACTAAGCTTGGGTTTTGAATAGTGAAGACCATGTAAAATTAAGAAATAGGACTATAAATGCAAACTACTTTTGTTTTATTTATTGGCTCACAATTAATATGTGTATTAAATAGCTTTGGGTTTTGGATATAATCTAAGTTCATCAAATTTATTTAAGCTTATGTACGTGGCTTCATCTGACTTTGAAAGGTGCTAAAAAAACTTCATGGGATCATTGCAGTTTTCAAAAAACAAAAACTTTTCTTCGATGAAATTTAAAATTATTTTTTGAAATCAGCACATGTAGATTAAATATGTTTTAATAAAGCTTTTTTCCCTTTTGGTTTTGCATTTATTTTCAACCATTCAGTGGATGAAGTATCAATACAAATTAAGTTACCGTTTGGATTAGTAGACAATTAGAGAACTTTAATAAACATTTTCCCTACCTTCTTGGAAAATGCAATCAGAATTTCTTACTGTTTTATTTCCATGGCTTCTTAAAATGACATACTATCATTTGCCACAATTTATAACAATCATGTATGAGCTTTGGTCTCTCAAGTGTTAATGTAATAGAGAAAAAACTTTGTACACTTACTACATATAAGTTTGTGTAATTATTTTATATTTATACTTGTATTCATCAGTCTTTAATAAAATATAAAAGTAATATATTTTTTTAAATCATTTTTTATAGGCATGTTCACATATGATGAATCTACAAAATTGTTTTGGTTTAATCCATCCTCTTTTGAAACTGAGGGTCAGTTCACTCTGATTGGCATAGTGCTGGGTCTGGCTATTTACAATAACTGTATACTGGATGTACATTTTCCCATGGTTGTCTACAGGAAGCTAATGGGGAAAAAAGGAACTTTTCGTGACCTAGGAGATTCTCACCCTGTAAGTCTATAATTTTTTATTTTATGTTTAGATTTTATTTAAAAGCAAAACTAAAGTTTAATTTATGTAAAAAAATTAGTTTTCATTTGAAATTGTTATTAATATTTATACCTAGTGAGATAAAGTCGTTTTAATCTGTTGAAGTACCATGAACACTTAAAAACTGAAAGGGGAAATTTAGTTTAACTGTCAGGCAAGTTTTGTAGGATTGATTCTGTAGGAAAGAGTTTTTAACCAACTGAGCCACCCAGGCGTCCCGGAAAGAGTTTTTAAACATGTCATTTTGGGTTTGGGGTTTTAGGGTTTTTTGGGTTGGTTGGTTTGTTTTTTAATAAAGCCACATGAGATCACCAGGTGAAATCAGAGCTGCTCTGGAGAAGGGGTTTGGTGGTTACAGTTAGTACGACTGTCTCTGTCTCCGCCCCCTCCCTCACTGTGAGAAACCTCTGAGGTTCTCTCATAGAGCACAGTGTAAAATCCAGAGCTAAATTGATGCTCTGGTTTTCTCAGTAGAGAATTGGACAGATCAGTATCTGTCAGTCTTTCTGTATCATAAACTAAGCATAAACATGCTTTCTATGCTTTAGTTCTAATTGTCAGTTTTGTTTTGTTCTGTTTTTTTCTTCCCAAGAAGAGGGATACAAACTGTTGTATTTTATAGTACTGTGATAACCTAATTTTTCATTTCTGGTTCTTAGGTCCTATATCAGAGTTTAAAAGATTTATTGGAATATGAAGGAAATGTGGAAGATGACATGATGATCACTTTCCAGATATCTCAGACAGACCTCTTTGGTAATCCCATGATGTATGATCTAAAGGAAAATGGTGATAAAATTCCAATTACGAATGAAAACAGGAAGGTAATAAGTGTTTTAATACCATCATTGTCTTTGTCTCTTTAATAACAGTTTTAAAGCATATATGCTTGTAATTTTTTTTTTTTTAGATTTTTTTTATTTATTTATTTGACAGAGATCGCAAGTAGGCAGAGAGGCAGGCAGAGAGAGGAAGGGAAGCAGGCTCTCCCCCAAGCAGAGAGGCCCAATGCGGGGCTCGATCCCAGGACCCTGAGATCATGACCTGAGCTGAAGGCAGAGGCTTTAACCCACTGAGCCACCCAGGTGCCCCATATGCTTGTAATTTTTAAAGACGTATCAAATATTTCATATAAAAACTCAAAAATTAAGTAATCAAATTCCTATAAATGAAATAGCCCATTTCCTAAATTTTGAATATAAGCTGGTATGAGAGCCTGTAGTTGGGCACCAAAGCCCTTTTTAAGAGAGAGGACAGGAATAGGAGATAGTGAATGACATAGTGTGGCTGTAAAAAAAGCAAGAATAGTGTGTTTCTGATACTAGGCTCTACATGGGAGGGGAAATAGGGACATCATGATTAAGATCCCTCTCACCCAATAAGTAATCATTATCTTTAGTGTATACACATACATATGTGACTTAAAAACACTAGTGAAAAGTGTTCCTTAAGTCAGATATGTTTTTTGTATCTGTTTGGAAATGGGAATAATCCAGAACATGACAGGAATATTAAGATAATAAATAGTAAGCCTTAAAAAAATAGTTTTATAACAGCATAATTTTTGATAAAATATTCTCCAAGTTAGGATACAAAGTGCATTTACCTTTTATGATTTGGTACAGTAGCTTATGTATCAAGTAAAATACCAGCATTTTTGCTGAACTGGATACAGTAGGCCCCTTCTCAAATATTGTAGCATAGACAACATGAAGCTTCCTGATTTGCTCAAATCAGGTACATTGCATTGTTAGCTTTTATAAATAGATGTATTCGATTTAAATGTCTCTGTGTTTGCACACCTGGTTGAGGGATCTCAAAATTGTATTGAGGTCCAGCTTTTATATTCAGTCTTGCTTAATATAATATCAGAATTGAAACTTACATGTATATTTAGTTTATGTACATGGCCTTTTTATAGTTCAATACTGGCTATTGCAGGGAGCTGTGAAATTGTTAAAGTTACAGGCATACCTTATTTTATTGTACTTTAATGCACTTTGTAGATGTCGAGTTTTTTTGTTTGTTTTTTAATAAATTAGAAGGTTTATGGCAACCCTGTCTTGAGCAAGTCTGTGAGCACCATTTTCAAACAGCATTTGCTCACTGAGTCTCTGTATCACACTTGGGTAATTCAGACTTTTCAAACTTTTTCATCATTGTTATATTTGTTATGATCTGTGCTCAGTGATTATGACTCAAACCTCAAATGATGCTTAGCATTTTTTTTCAATGTATTTTTAAAATTAAGGTATGTACATTTTTAAGGCATTCTGTATTACATACTTAGTAAACTACAGTATAACATAATCATAACTTTTATATGCACTGAGAAACTAAAAAATCATTTTACAAACTTTAATAAACTACAGTGTAACATAATCATAACATTTATATGCACTGGGAAGCCAAAAAATTCATTTGACTTAATTTATTGCAATTCTCGCTTTATTGCGGTGGACCGAAACCAGATCCACAATATCTCTGAGGTATGCCTATATTTTCCTTTGTATGTGTAAGATTTGAATCTTTAAAAATATTCTTGATTCTTCTTTGGGATAATAAAAACAAAAGGATATGCAGCCCAGTATCTTGTTGTGTTCTATTTGTATAGCATATTATAAGAAGTTCTTGTGGTTAATGTTTTCTGCAGGAATTTGTCAATCTCTATTCTGACTACATTCTCAATAAATCAGTAGAAAAACAGTTCAAAGCCTTTCGGAGAGGTTTTCATATGGTTACCAATGAGTCTCCCTTAAAGTATTTATTCAGACCAGAGGAAATTGAATTGCTTATATGTGGAAGCCGGGTAAGAAAGCAAAGTGTCTGCAAAAATATCCAATTGATTTATTGTTTGTAATGGTATGGTATATATATTAAGACATATTTTCTTGAATTTTCAGAATCTGGATTTCCAAGCACTAGAAGAAACTACGGAATATGACGGTGGCTATACTAGGGACTCTGTTCTGATTAGGTGAGGTGCTTAATTTTTAAAAGGAAGATTTAATTCATCAAAGGGATGTGTAGTTTATGCATTAGAACTTCATCTCTCTAGGTATTACTTACCAAGTAAGCAAACTCACGAATATCTGTAATATTAGAAGTGTATTTGTAATATAATCACCAGTTTATGATTTATTTCTTGAATGAAGTGTTTTATGTAAGTTACATGTTTTCTTCTGCATTTGGGATATAAATTATCTAATATTCCTGGTGATTCTGATTAGCATGTGCTTACTGCTGGTTAGAAAATGAGAAAATAGAGCTTTCTTTTGAATTCTGTGTATGTGAACTGTTATTCTCTACCCTATATGAAGCACTTTTTATGTGAAATGTTATTTAATCGTTATGATCATATGCCAAGATACATGTTAGTATGTGTTTTACCCCTGAAGAAACTGAGCCCCAGATTTTCTCAGCAAGAAGGAGAGATTCCCAGTCTTTTCTGCTTCCAAACAAATGTCCTTCCTACTGTACTATCTCCTTTTCTGTACCACACAATTCAGTCTTAAAAGACATAGGCTTCTTCTTCCCTTGTAGAGATTGGTAAAAGGGGACAAAGATGCTTTTTGGTGCCCCCTAGTGTGATAAGATGGAAGAAATGCAAACAAATTCCTGGAGGTTGTCTCTGAAGGTTTTTTTATTTCTAGAAGGTAATTTTATTTGAAGTTAGATATTTGAATGAAGGTAATTTTACTTCTAGCTTATAATAATGTAATTCTTACTTGATAACGTATCTTAAGATCACCTGTTAAGTGTGATTTGAAAGGCAAGTGAAAAGAGTTTTAGTAGCTTCCAGATCATTCACCATTTAATGGTATTCTCAAAATCCTTTTAAACAAAATTCAAACTTACTTTGTCAACATATATATGAAAATATTAATTCATTAAATAGGATCTACAACTAGTAGGAAGTTGAAGACTTGGAATAGTCATTATAATACCAGGGAAAAATTTGCAATAAAAAAAACTTTGAAACTATTTAATATATTTCAACTAAAAATTAGTAGCATAATATTGGTGCAGTGTTAAATACCAATAGAAATATTTTAGTTTTTAATATTAAAAATATAATTCTAGTACAACTTGACACTAATAAAGTTCATGAAAATGAATTATTCAAAAAGTAACTATATGTAAAATGTGAACTTTAAAAATCTAACGTTAATAAAGTGTGAAAATGTTGACTCAAGCAAGTTTTTGTGTATATGTTTTCCAGTTGCTGATAAGGCTCTCCCTGATTTCATTTGACTACTGAGAGACTTAGAAGTATCTTTTTAAGTGGTCCTCCTTAGTGTTTTTGGGTGAGAGGCAGGGACTACAGTTTCTTTTTAGTTGATAGTTTCTGTTTAAAAGGCTTGGTCAAATTCACATTTGATTATCCTCTCCTCACAGTTAATGCAAATAATTTCATTTAATTTTTCAGTACTGTATCAGCCTTTTATTTCTAGATAAGCCTAACATAGGTTTGGCCTTTTAGTTTACAAATATGTTGCTCTGTTTATTTTACTAACATTTTGTTAAGGTTTTTTGGTCTGTATTCATGAGGAATATTGACCTGTAATTTCCTTTTTTTTTTTTTTTTTTTTAATACACATCAGGGTTTTGTTGCCCTTATATAGTGAGTTGAAAGGAGTTTTGTTCCTCATTCTCAGAAATACTTGTGTAAGACTGGTATTTTTTTTT
>RCUC01084834.1:0-40117 GCA_003697995.1 Taxidea taxus jeffersonii
AAAAAAAAAAAAAAACAACTTTGAATTGCCATTGGTCCTGTAGGCTAATATCTAGAAATGAATTTGCCAATTTCCTTCTATATTCCCCGTTTCAGTAAATGGCCCCCAGACAACCAGCCGGGAAACCTATGAGTGTAGCATGTCACTGCCTAAAACCATCATTAGCTCCCCACTGCCTCTGGAATAGAGTCTGGTTCTGCAGCAGGGTAAAAAGGTCTCTAGTTCAAATGTTTCTCACCAGCTTTACCTTTTGTCTTTGGTGCATTCTGGTGATAACTAAACTGATTTCTAGTTCCCAGCACAGATCACACACTTCTACTCTCTTCGCCTAGGACATGCCTCTCACCCCTTTTTACCTGGGAACCTACCTTTCAGGCAGGGTGGGGGCAGGCACATGTATGGTGATCCAAAAAGATCAGCAATGCAGGAACTTAAGTCACCACCTCTGTGAAGAGCCTCATCCCCCTGAGGAAAATGCCAAAGGAGCCCAGGCCCAACATGCTCTACACTGTTCACTTACTCCGTTTGTTCATTGCCTCTCCAGTCCCAATGGGATGTAAACTCCGTGAGAGGAAGGATTTGATCTGTGGTGTTTGCTGCTATGTCCCCAGATCAATGAATGGCCAGAGAAGCAACAAATCCATGACTCTGCGAATCTCCCATTCCACGGTATATTAAAATTTCATGTTTATGTGGCAGTTTTGTCATTGTTGTTTTGCTCTGGTTTTGGTGGGATTTTGTTGTTGTTATTGTTTGTTTTGTCCTTTTTGCTATCCAGTAAGTTTTTTGAGGGTAGAACCCATGAATTCTTGTATTTTTAGACCCTAATATCTTACATAGTGCCTCAGCATAGTTGGCTCCCGATGTTTGTCCCAGTAAACTGAAGTTTAAACAAACATTTTTTTCAGTAAAGAAAGAACCTTTCCACTTCTTTGTATTCATGGACCTCGTTAACATTGTGATTCTGTCTTTTGGCTGTGAGGCCTTCGAGGATTATGGAACTTCCCTGAGCCTCACTAATCCCGTGTGTAGATTGAGAAGAACTAGATTCCCTACCCCGTAGACCTTGACCAAAAAACAAATGCCACAATCCGGAAAGTGCTTAGATGGTATCTGGCATAAGAGTCACCCAAGAGTTGGCAGTGGTCTCATTTCCACTGTGGCAAAATGGTGATAATGAAGACCCCTCCTACATAATGAACAACAGAAAAGTCTGGAAAGGGCAACCCCTCAAGAGTAGGGTACTCACAAAATGTTTAGGAAGTTCTCCGGAGCGTGTGGGATAATCAGGAGAGGGAAGCTCTTCTTCAGTGGGAAGTTTTAGCAGCAGTCTCTCCCCTCAGCAGGACCAAAGAAGCTTCTGCTGCTGCATAATCCTGATTAAATAGGGCGACTCTTTCATCTCCCTTTGCTGGCTAACTTTCAGGGGACAGTGGAGTTTCCTATCTACTTACACACCCATCAAGCAGTCCAGCTTAAAAAGATGGATATGCGTAGCTCTCTGTCTCCTGGGTGGTCAAATATAATGGGGCTGTAAAGCCGTAAATCCAGTTTTTGCTCAACGATGTCTTTTTAGAGAAATCTGACTGCCTTCTTTTTCCCTCTGAGCCCCGAGAAGCCCTGGCAGGGTGTGTTTTTCCTTCGCACTTAAAACTGCAAGTTCCCTCAAGCCGAAGATCGATCCTGTTTCTTCACTGATGGAACCCACAGCCCAAACGCCATCCAGACCCTGGAGAACAGCACCTACTCGTAAATGTTTATGGAATAAAATTTTTGAATCCACTTATTGGTATTTAATCCTACACTAATCTACAGAATAATCTTGGGATATAAACTATGCCAAGGAATTAAGACACGAAAATATCCACGAGAGCTGTGTTACGCCAAGTTGTGTAATGCATGAGCGTAGCTATTCTCAGGGTCCCCACCCTGGATACTGTCATCTGTCCTCGGTCTGCTGGTTTTGTGAGCTCAGAGCTGAGCAACAGATATCTGGAGGAGGGGGTTCTCCTTGGTGAGGAGTTAGACTAGTTTTAAGAAAGCGAGGCCCTTTCATCTCTGGTCTTTGCCAACGTGTAAATTCTCCAAAGGTTTTCCAAGGTACTCACAGAGCACTGTGACTATCAAATTCTTTCCAATGCACAGAGTCAGTCCATTCATTCATTCATTCATTCATTCTGAGAGAGAGAGAGAGTGTGTGTGTGAGCATGAGAGGAGGGGCAGAGGGAGAGGAAGAAAGAGATTCCCAAGCAGGCTCCACACCCAGTTCAGAATCCAAGGTGGGGCTCGATCTCCTGACCCTAAGATCACAATCTGAGCTGAAACCAAGAGATGGATGCTTCACTGACTGAGCCAACCAGGGACCCCACAGATACAGATATTTTCATTTCTGTGAGAATCAGTATGAAGCTTGAAAATAGGAAATGAGTATTATATATATACACTTTTTTTTAACTTAAAAACAAGAATGAGAAGAGCAACATACCTGAACAGAAGTCATCGGAGTATCTATCATAGACAGCCCCACAGTCCCTCTCGTCACACTCACAGGTGTCCCCATGAATATCTCCCCAGTCTCCGGTTGGGTCAACATCGTGGCAAGAACACTCGCCACACACACAAGTCCCTAGACGGGGGGAAAAAATGTATATGATTTTAGTGAAGAAAAATCACGAAAGAAAGCATCTGACATTATTGTTTTTTAAAATCTTTTGCTTACTGCATATTTGGAAAATACATATACTGGAGGAAAAATAAAGTTCTACCACGGAAAACACTATCTAAAGCAGACAGTAGAGATTCTTTAATAAACAAAAGTTAGTATCTGTGTCTATAATTGTGTGGAGTTGTGAGATGTGTCGTTAGCATGGTACTAGTTTCTCTCTAAAATAAAATCAGAACAATGAGCATGAGTTAGAATCCTTGCCCTCGAGAAACTTAGCATCTATTTGACAAAAAGAAAGCTAACAAGAGACTGTAGGGTCATGCACCAAAATGGAAAAGGTGGTTCTACCTGAATGTTTAAGATGTATTTTAAAATATCCATGTCTTTATTTTAAAAAACGAATATGTTTGGCTTTCTAAATAGTGTAACTGACATGGGAGCAGGGGGTGAGGACAGGTGTGTGCTGAAGTGGGTCCAGCGTGAAACGGAATAAGCCATTTGGGCAATGCAGGACATGCATTCTATCCCCAGTGAGCTGTGTCTGCCACAGAGGCTTCTTGGCCTTGGAGATGGGCAAACAAGGAGGATGAGGTAAGTTTTTACAGGGATTGGTGTCTCTTTCCTGGCCCGGAAGCAACGATGGGGAAGCGTGCTAGGGGACACGGCTGGTACCTTCCGGAGAAAGAAAGGACTCATGGCCGTGTTACCCTGACTCACTCTCAGGAACCCCTGAGTCTCACAGCCTCATTCAGGCCTGCTGTTCTCCTTCCTGCCTCTGGTAGATCGCCAAACCGGACAGCTCAGGGGAAAGGGGAGGCAGGAGGTGAGACTGAAGAGAGGGGGCGAGTCGTGTGTTTCTAAAGGACCTCTCTCTCAGAGCCCACCTGCTACACTGCCCAACCATTCCCACTTTCTCCTGGCTTCTAACAACACCTAGCTGCTTGCTTCCCACGGGACCGCTGCATCAGCTGCAGATGCTAAAATCACGATGGGGACCACTGACCCTACCATTTTAATAAAAAGGACTCAGGCAGCAACACGTCCTTATAGAGTAAAGGAAAACATAACATGAATGCGTATGCTCTAGAGTCAGACCGATTCTGCATAAAATAAAAAGAGGACTTTTCTTTCTGATTTTTGTTCTAAGTTCAGGCCTTTTGCTTTCCTGTCCCTGCATACAGAAATGTGGCCCATTTCACTCGTCCATGTCAATGTTGTATGCCAAGCTCTCAAAACACAGAATCGGTTTTCCATGGAAGCACGATCTATCAAGAAGCATCACTCATTTATAGAAATGAAAAAATGGAGTTTTCCAACTTTCTAGATTTTTATGCTTTTTAGACGGAAAGGTCATCAGGTAGGCAAGGAGCAGTCCCGCATGGCCCTCTTCTACTTACCAGTACAGCTAATAAGGAAAAAAAGGACGAGTATTTTCGAGGGGTTTAAAAAGTGTTGAAAACTGATTTGATTTGATATCAATAGTTAACAGGTTAAATTACACTGTAGCAATCCTAATATATTCTTAAAGTTCATGTCAGAGGTCAGCCTCAATTTTCTATGGCCGCCTGGCGCGTACTTTCTCTATCTCTTCAATACCATTTTATTCCTGCAGATAAAAGTCAAGCGACTGCAAATCAATTCTGAATGACAACCAAGCCTTCGATTTACTCACAAGCAAGACAAGAGAGTTTCTTGAATGCTCTCTAGATAATTAGATGTTCGTGCTGTAGACCATTCTGTTAGTCAAGAGACGTTTAATGGAAGTGTCCGTGAGGACTGCCTTTTAGCTGTCCTGTGCTATTTCTGGGTGGCCGCCAAAGGAATTACTGTCCCTACGTTAACTATTGGTTCAGTGAAGCTTAAAGAACTGTGTGTGGCAAGTTTCTTATCCTTCTGCTCTTTTACTCTATAAGTTAACTATTGGTTCAGTGAAGCTTAAAGAACTGTAGCAAGTTTCTTATCCTTCTGCTCTTTCACTCCATAAGAAAAGAGAGAGAGAAGCTCTTCGGTATAGTAAACGTGGACTTACATCAAAGTCAAACACCAGAAAAGACAACTTCCCCCCCCATACCAAAGGAAATCCAGAGAAAAAGGGTATTAACAATTCAGAGCTTTGCCCGCCCCCCTCACCCCTGTGGCGTTAGTACCGTGAATGAATGAATGAATGACACACCTCTGTTACTGCAGATCTTGCCATCTGGCGATGTGCATCTTCGCTTGCTCTCCCAGGGGCTGATATCACACTGGAGTTCACATTTATCTCCATGCCAACCAGCCCCGCAGTAACAGTTTCCACAGTAACACTTTCCGTGGCCTTTACCCAAAATGATTTTGAGAGAGTGAGGGGAAAAAAAGCAACTTTTAAAAGCAAGATTAATCCTACCTCTTCATGATCAGTTTTGCCTTTTGAAATCAAATAGACCTGCTGGACTGTCCTCCCTTAAAATAGTCAACTTACATATTTGCCCCCCAAACACCATTCTTGTGCATAGACCTACATAATTATACCCACAAGGCAAGCCAAAGTGTCCTCTAACTTGTCCTAGCCAGGTAGCTGATTAAAAAGGAGAGAAATTTAAAGAAATGACATGAAAGGCTATGAAAGCCTGTCTACTACCTTCCGATCTCAAAGGTACAGCCTCAAAGTCAAAGGTATGTAAGCCTTCATTCTGAGGGCATTTCTGGGATTGGTCATCCAGGCATTTCATTTGAAACCAACCACTGAGAAACCAGGGGTACATATTTACTCGGATGCACAGTATTAATGACTGAACCATTTCTCAAACCGAGGGAAATATTTCATCTTTCCATTCAGATGTGGCCAAAGGCTGCTGTGTTCCACCATGAGGAAAAGAGGTTTTCCATTAAACCAGTGTTTAGTCTTCTTTTAGGCCAATAAAATATCATGGACCCTTGGCCTCCCAATCACATCCCCCTCCTATTTATCAAGCGGGCAAAATGATAGGGAAGGATGCCCCCATCGTTTTGTGTTCCGAAGCCACCACACCCCTCTGGGACCTGCCTCTTATTAAGCCATACCCTGCTCATTTGTACCTACTTCCAAGCAACGCCTAATGAACTGTCTCATCCTCGCTTCCTGCACCCCTTCTGGTTTCCAGAAGGCGAAAATGCTACGTACCTCAAGTCACTTCAGAGCTTATGCTACCCAGCCACCCAGCCGTGAACGTGTGTTTGTCCTGGTAAAGGTGGTGACCATGAGGGTCAGGCTGGATTTTGCTGAGTCTCTTCTCTCTGAGTCATCGAAACTTGTGTATTATCAGAACTTGCCGCTAAAGGCTTTGCTCTTCCCTCTTGCTTTCCCTCAGCCCTAATCTCTGAGGGCCCGTGGGAAAACTGACCAGGAGGGCTATTTTTCTTTCTCAAGAAAAATATGGCATTTCTGCCTCGTGGCGGGAGTGTCGGTAGGGCCATTTAACTCACACAAGAAGGGGAAAATGCAATAGAAGATTCTGGTCTTTTATGCTATTCTCATCCATGAGATGAGGAAGAGCAGACATACATCAGAGAGACAAAGGGGGAGAGAGAGAGAGAGAGAGAGGGGCTAGAGTGAAATATAAGAAAGAGGTAGGGACCTAAGCACACGATGCCACATTTTCTCTCTAAAGGAGCTTTAATTTGGATTTCCATGGAAAACCTCCTATTAACCTAATAGTCACTGATAACTTCTAAAATAAATTTTCATTTTAATTTGCTCATGAAGGCAAATGTAAGGGCTATCTGATGATTTAACCAGTAACAAAACATAAACGCTATACATTTTATTTATGAACTCAAAAATATCTCTCCTGTACCCACACAAAATATCACATCCCAGGGCTGTCTCCTCAGGAACTCACACTGGAAAACAGCAAAATGACTGTGTACCAAAAGCTTTTCTAGAAGTCAGGTTCTGTGTTTTTTTTTTTTTTTATTTTAAAGACTTGATTAACTTCTTAAACTATAATTTGTTTCCACTGTAATTTTAGGAAATTGATGCAAGGTGCTATGTAAGTAAGCATTACCACGACATTAACAAATAATCCCAAATCACACCCAAATTCTTTGTATATTTATAAAATTGAATTGAATTAGGGTTTTACTAAAAATAAATCACTGAAAAAAAAATAAATCACTGAGATGTAGGTGAATAAGGAAAGAAGAATCATGTAAAACTACATTTATATTGTAGATACAAAAAATTAAGCAGAATCCTCACAACCCAAAGGAAAATATTGTTAACAAGCCACATGTGGGTAATTGAGATAAAATACAAGTTTGGGACAGTACACACAGCACACAATAAATATCACTCTTTGCTTTGTGTGAGCTGATGAAGCGAGAAAATCTCCTTCTAAATTGTTCCACTGATGGGCTCTAGAGTCACCTCTCAACAGATCGGTTTCATGTGAATGACATGCAGAAAGATCTACAATCCCAGCCAAAGTCAACCCCAGAGGGTATTTACTGGAGTGCCGGAGTCTGTCGTCAGAGACTTTGCACCATGAAATTGCTTAAGCCTCAAACAAATGGGAATGGTTAGTGACAGGGTTGGGAGTGCAACTGTGCTCACTGTGTTGCTGCAAGTTAAATGTTTACATTTACACATGCAAACAGACTTTGCTTTGGTGGTGTGCATCAGGACACAGTGGTCCCAAGCGTGTTCCCTGCCTCTTTTCTGGTCCACCGTAAATGGAAATGAAACATCAGGAGGATGCATACATAACATTTATAGGTTAGGATTTACCCAACTCTTCCAATTATTTTGGATGGAATCCATTAACAGAATTGCCTGAGCAGCATCTAGCTTAGGTCACTGCCTTGAAAAACATAACTGTTTGTGTCTGTTTTATCTCAGTGGATAGTACAGCACAGAAACCAGAGGGAACCAAGCAGACCTAAAATAGGTCAACCTGGATGACTGCAAGAATTTGTTTCTGTAAACAGAGGGACAGCTTGTCCTAAGTTAGGGGCACTTTCTCTTTGGCTCTCTGGTTCCTCTTGCCCCAATTGTCCCTGATCCTTCCAAGGAAAATTCTCCTCTGAAATCACCCATTCTGCAAGCAGACTGTAGGATGCCATGCACTGGAATCTTGTCAGAGATAAATGAAAGAAACAATTGCTTATTAATGGAGAAAGGAAGCCAGCAGTAACAGGCTGAAATGTTTACGTTTAAGTAAACTGAAGGGATTCTCGCTGGTCTCTCCTTTCCTCTCCTGGGCTGGCCATGGGCATAAATATAAACTCTGGGGACAGGCTCCCAGAGAGGTAAGCAGAAGAGAAGGACACTCCAGGTGATGAGGAGGGGCTCTTCTCTGGGAGCTCCAAACTCCAGGGCATGGATACAATTCTGTTGGTGTCCAACAGACAAGGGTCTACCTCCCACTGCGATGCTAGAATGACCCCAGGTCAATCTCCCAGTGAATGGGAAGAACTTATTGCCGTGCTTGGCACTAGGAAGTGTGGCACATGCAGGAACTGCTTCCACAGAAGACTGGATTGAGCACTGGTGTTAGAAATACCCTAGAAACATAGAAAAGACCATGAAAAATGTTATCAGAGTATGTAGTAGGGAGGGACAGATTCTAGGCTAGTATTCCTTTCGGCCTCCAAAGTCTCCAATAGAACATGAAACCATTTAAAGGCTTATGATTTAGAAAGGGAAATAGAAGGAAACGAACACATGCAATTGAGAGACTGAGAGAAAAGAGACAAAAAATAAAAGTGGCTTCGGGAAGCAGGGAAGATGAAGTATGGGTAGGATCACTCTAGAACCACACAGTTGGTTGGTTGCCATAATGATCTGGCTCTCCCCTGGGAAAAGTCTGATTTTGCATTTAAAAAGTACTAGTCTACCCTAATGCCTTATATGAGGTGTTTTCCAAATAAACAAGAAATTCAGATTAAATGAGTAAACAGTACAGAAATGTATAGGGTGAAAAAGCACAATAAAATAGGTGAAAATCAAGTACTTTTATTAATCTCTACACAGTTAGTGTACCTACCTCCACATATTTCTTCTGTTTCATCATCTATGCATTCTCTATCATCACACTCACAAAATTTACCATAAACGAGGCCGTTCCCATCTGGATTATCACACTTACACCTGCCACAGTGACATGTGCCTAAACCATTAAAACAAAGCAAAAAAGTATTTGTTAAATGCATATAAACAATCATTGATTATTTTTAATCTATCTCTTTTAGAGACAGAGAAAATTCAAATCAATTTAGTATTTCAATTAGGTAATTCTGTGGTTAGGATGCAATAGATTACAACATGCTTTCCTGATGATTATAGTCCAGCCATTATATTTTATGGCACATAGCTATCATGATTGACCTCTGATAGTCTCATGAATGGAAATCTGACCTCCCCAAGTGCAGAGCTACTTTATACATGGCCATCCAATCAACGCATGAATGACTATCTTGCGATTACACCTGGGTCTGAAGTGAACTAAAGCAGAAAATTCTAAGCTTTGTGAGGGAAGTAGTCTTGCTTATCTTCCTCACCAGTATTTATTCAATGCTTTGCACAATATTTGAGCATACTATTTATATAATAAATATTTGTGGAATTCATTATCAAATGCATAAATGAAAAATTTAGAATCTCCTAATAATTTCACCTCCACAGTGTTAAACTGATCCACACGTCCTTATGACAATGGGGCCAGAGCAGGTTTTCTCAGGTATAGTGTCCTGAGACCTTACCAAAACCTCAAGGTGGCTCATAGTGGTGTAGAGGCACTGGAGTCATCTGGTCTACCATACCCCACAGACTCTGCCAACTTTGAGGATTTGACTAGAACCCCAAATGATTTCGTTGACATTAAAACAGCGTTCAAATGATATTAAAAAGTATAATGTCCATCTCAGGAATTCCCTTTTTAATGATTATTTTTCCACTTTTGATTGATCATCATAGCAACCAACAGATATGAACTGAGACTTTACCACTCACCAGATACCATCCTAGACTTTGGAAACACAATGGGAGATCAAGAGGAAGTCAGCCATAATCCTCCTCTCAGAGTTTTATATGAGAAAACCAAAGTGATAAAATAAATGGAGAAGTGCAAAGTGTTGCAGAAGAGCTTAGCAGGGGATTTAACTGAGACCTGGTAGTCAGACACAGAGTCCCTGGGGACATAGCTCCTAAACGAGGTACTGAGAGGAAAGGAAAAATAACAGGCAAAAGAAGTGAGATGGTGGGAAGGCCCACTTCCCGCAAGAGACAACAGCAAAGGCTCTGTGGTAAAAGAGGAAATAAGAAGAAAAAGTCCAAGATGGCTGGAACATTGGGAATGATGTGGAAAGTGGCATGAACTGCATAAGGCATGTAGAGGTGTAGTGTACTAATGTTCTACAGAACACGTTAAAGATTTCCAATTTTAATCCAAGAATAATGAAAAGCCATAAGTATTTTCAGCCAGGGAGTCATGTGATCACGTATGAATTTTAACCAGATTATGCTAGTTGTCATTTGCAGAATGAAGTGAGATGCACGGTGGATATGAGAAGAGCTTATCACATCTGCAGGAAAGAAGACGGAGGCTGGCCAGGGTGACGGCAGTGAGTTAGAAAGAAGTGAAGACGCTCAGGGGTGTTTACGGGAGAGAGAACAGATGACTCGGGGATGGCGTATGAGGGCTGAAGGATTAGGAGTAACCGAAGATGATACTGACGTTTAAACTGAGCTACTGGATATTGGCAATTCTGTACGTGATGGGCTAGAAAGGGAATGGATCTGGGACTATGGTGGATGTGTGGCCAAATCCAGGTTTTACTAAGCAGTAGCTGTACATTTTTGAGGTCATTATATTCATCTCTAAGTCTCAAATTGCTTCTCTGAAAATAGTATCGACCCCACAGAGCTGCTACGAGCGCCCAGTGGTAAGTATGTCACCCGGCCATCTTTCTGAAAACACTCTTTGTTCAGTTAAATCGTAGGTTTTCAGGAAACTTTGGGTTCTTCATCTTCTTCCGTGAAGATACTGAGTATACGAGTTACATTCCCAAACACTTCCTCTAGACTCTCTGTACACTGATGGACCCCACAACATCCCGTCTTCATACCCTCTGCCTGATTCTGTTACCCAGGTCATTCCCAATTAGCTATTATCTATCTATAAAGAGTGTTTTCTCTCACAGTCACATAGAAATGGTAATTTTGCAGAATTCGAGCTAATTATTTTTCACCTTGAGAATACTCATATGAATTTTACATTTATTAAATTTCCTTTTCTTGTGTATTTTTTTCCTGAAAACTATTTTAATTTATAAAAGCTCATTTCAAATCAATTGCTATAATTCATGGCACTGCCTCATCTCATTTTTTCTCTAATTATCGCCCTTCTTTTTCATTTTCACATTTATTCATGCTTTCTACCATCCACATATCCATTCACTACATTTTCTTGCTGCCTATTATATTATTGGCAAAGCACCAGGTGCTATAGGAGATAAGATGAATAAAATTAAAACTAAGTAAATCACAGACTAGGGAGGAAGCTTAGATGATCAGTATTTTTAAAAATATTTTTATTTATTTATTTGACAGAGATCATAAGTAGGCAGAGAGGCAGGTGGGGGTGAGGGGAGAAGGCTCCCTGCTGAGCAGAAAGCCCAATGCGGGGCTCGATCCCAGGACCCTGAGATCATGACCTGAGCCGAAGGCAGAGGCTTATCCCACTGAGCCACCCAGGGGCCCCAGATGATCAATAATTTTTACGCCTACACATGAGACCTGATGACGTAAAGGCACTTGCAACATATCTGTGACAAACCTTAGTCTGGCTCTGCAAAGGAGGAAAGGCACAGTAAAGGAGCAAGTTCTTCAGTTGGCACTTGATGTGCAGATAGAATCTCAAGAGATGGAGATGAAGAAAAGGCTTGTGATGTTGAGCAAGGTGGCTCAGCTAAGGGGTAAGGATGTGGAATGAAAACAGCGCAGAGTCTAGCTTGAGTTTGGAGAAACGGGTCAGTTGAAGGCAGAGAGTAAAGGATCAAGAATATTGGCTAAGGACTTTAGAATTTTTCTGCTGGAATACCAGGGCCTCTCATGGTTTGGAAATAAGGTATAGCATCAGCAGGGCAGAATATGGAGCTGATTTCAGAAAAGACAGGAAAGAACGGCCTCTACCTTTGAATTCAACAACTCGTCGCTGACACCCTGACAGGCAGGCTCACTCCCATCCACACATCTGAACAATTTCTGGCTAATGTGGGACGTTTACAACAGCTCCGAGACTTCCTGTCTCACCCACCAAGTGGAATTCACAACTGAAGCTCCAAGATATGGCAGATGGAAGCCCAGGCAAAAGTGACAGACTCTGTGTTCATGTTGTGTCATACTGCTTCTCTTTCTTAGCCGCCGGTGAGCTCAGTCTCTAGGACTGGTCTTCTGCTTTATGCTAGATTATTTTCGCTCTGACTTTGCGTTCTGACTAATAAGGTGACCTCTCTCTAGGAAGACTTCCCTGTCTTGAACACCACCCCTACTCCTTTACAATGGCACTGAGCCCCACTTTGCTCAGCAGGCTGCGTCTTGCCTTCTGCACCCTTCTAGAGTCAACTTCTGGAACTCCCTTAGTCCCCAGCTCTATCTCATCCTGTTCTGCAGTCTTGTGTCCCAGTCCAGCTTCCTCTTCTTCCCGTTCTGCCCCAAGCTGCTTCCAGGAAACCCCATCATGATATAAAGGGGGGATAATTAGTAGAGAGAACTCAGAGCCTAATGCAGGTTCGGGGGGCGAGGGTGATCCAGAACTACGCTGGTAGAAATAGACATTCAAAGAAGCCATGTGAGAACGAGATTGCTAAAGTCAACTTGAAAGACTTCCATACTGAGCAGAGAGCAAGAGAGAAGGGTTACGTGTAACACTGAGTATGAATTCACCTTTTGGTGCAGCAATCTCATGTCTACTAATGGATCCTGAAGATACACCCCCACAAAATATCAGTTTGTACCAGTTCATTGTACCAGTTCATTCCCTGCATTGATATCTGTAATTCTGGGACACTGGAAAGTGTCCAACCATAGGAGACTGAGTGAATAAATCAGGTCACTTGTACAGAGCTGAGTCCTACACATGTGAAAAAAGAATGAGCAAGATTTCTGTGTACTGATGCGGAGTGAATTCCAGGAAATTCTGAGTGGCAAAGGCAGAGTGCAAAAGAGCGTATATTGCACGTTATCTTTTGTGAAGGGAACAAATGAAAAAAAAACACACAAAAAACGACAACACATTCACCTATCTGCCCTTATTTAAAATAAACATATACACAGACAAAGCAGAATACCATAAAGTTGGTTACCTATCAGGTATGAGGAAAGCAGGAGGGAAGGTTTAAGAAGAGAATGATGATCCGCTAAGTATGCCTTTTTTTTTTAAAGATTATTTATTTATTTATTTGACAGACAGAGAGAGATCACAAGTAGGCAGAGGGGTAGGCAAGAGAGAGGAGGAAGCAGGCTCCCTGCTGAGCAGAGAGCCCGATGTGGGGCTCGATCCCAGGACCCTGAGATCATGACCTGAGCCGAAGGCAGAGGCTTAACCCACTGAGCCACCCAGGCGCCCCTAAGTATGCTTTTTTATATAATTTTGACTTTTGGAAGCATGCCAATGTTCTACATATTGCAAAATAAAATAAAATCAATAAAGATGGAAAGGAGGAGAAAAAAATCTAAAACTGAAAGCAATCTGAAGTAAATAAACTCAGTTGTACATCCAACAAGTATAATAACTATATTAAAGGGAGACAAAAAGAAAGAAACCCAAGTAACTTATGAACACAGCAATTAACTAAGTATCCCAATCCTGAGCACTGCTGGGCTCGGGGGTGAGGAGTGGGGGAGGAGGTCAATTGCAAAAAAATCCCAACATGTTTGGTAGACTTGTTTTGCACAGTGGTATGCATGAAGCTATTCTAAAAACAATTTTAGATGTAGTCTAGGATTGAGCAAATAAGTAAATATATCTATGTTGCTGCGAGCCAGAGTTCTCAGTGTGAAAAATGGGACCTGGAAATATGGTAGGGGAAAGACAGGAGAAAACCTTGTGGGGGTGGAGTGCAGTTATATGTATTGCTATGAACTCATGATTTCTAAAATATATCTGTGTGTGTATCTATGCATGTATGCATACGCATGTACATGTTCATGTGCATGTTTACTAGCCTGTCTGTAGAAAGGGCCAAGAAGCAAATTCATCCCAGTAGAAATAAGCATCCCCAGTACTTATACTTTTTATCCTAATACCATTCTTCACCTAAAGGAACCAAGACTCTTTAGAGACATGATTAATTCCAAAGCTGTGGCAAATCAGGTACAATATGACTCTGGAATATTTTGTTATGCCAGAAAAGAAAGAATTGCTGAAACAAGATAAAAGCAAAACAGGGGAGGCATGTCACAAGGACTGAGACGTGAGCTTGAAGGGGCTCCAACTGCCTCATCTGAGACAAGCTGAGCACCAGAGTAATGAAGTGCAGTAATGAGTAATAAACCACTGAAGTAATAGGAACTGTGATCCTGGACTGACGATAAATCACTAAGAACATGACATATACAATAATCGGTAGATGAGAGAAGACTCTTACTTGTGGTACAATGTTGAGTACCAGCTAGTAAATGGGGAGGAAACGCTGGAGTTTGGAAATCATCATTTTTCAGTCACTAGTGTGAGCACTGGGTCAGGTGGAAGTCATCGGTGGGTGGTAAATCGGGGGTAATTTTGATGAGGATGTGACGTCTTATAATTTCTAAGTGTTTCCCAACAGATTGTTCATTCGTTACAAGGACAAAATCAGTAATTACAGAGTTGAGACATCAGGCAACACCTTGACTGTGTGATCAAAATTAACCTCACCAGTGAGAGCAGATGGGTATCATGGACTTACAGATGACACATCCTGAGAACACAGAATCCTCTATCTGGTGATTCAGCTAAGAATGTATGACATGAATCTAACCATGTGAACACATCAGACGAAGTCCAAAACAAGTAACATTATATAGATTTTTTTTAAAAAGGTTGGAGAGAATTTTCTTCAAAATTTTCAATGCTGTAACACCATCATCTGTGGAAATGGTCCAGATTAAAGGAGGCTAACGAGAGATGACAGCTAAATATAACTCTGCCCTAGACTGATCCTACAGAGGCCAGGAATGCTGTAAAGGACATTGTTTGGTCAGTGAATGAAACTGGAATATGTATGGTTAATTACACAAAAGTATCATGCCAATTTAAAAAAAGATAGAGGCTTGGGTATCTTAAAACTGTGTTTAATATCTTATCAAATATGTTTCATCATCTCCTGAAACAATTCTGTAAATTTCTTCTTTAAGGTATGGTAATGTAGCAAATCATGTTTTGGGTTTTTTTTTCCACTTAAATGTTGAAACATTTGGATTCCTAAACTAACCCCTATTTGTTTATAATGTATTATTTAAAAAAACAAACAAACCTAGATTTGATTTGAAAAATAAACAATATGTAAACTGAGCCAAAAAGAACGAAGAAGCAAAACAGAATTCAAGCTTTATTACTGAAAGAAGTTTGGAAAGCTTGACATTTTCAAAACAATGAGGCTATATGGTAAGCATGGGAGGCTGTGTGTGTGTGTGTGTGTGTGTGTGTGTGTAGGGATAAGTGTTAGGAACTGGAGGTAGAAAAATTCTACAGAGAAGACAGAAAGAAGCAAGGAGAAGATCAGTTAATACAGTAGATAACCTGACTGTTAAGGCCATTAGTCATGGTGCTGACCCATCCACTCATAACTTGCTTTGGGTTTGGCCTTGATTCCTACTAGCAAAATACTCTTATTGCACTTCATCTATACAGGGCAATTCATTGCAAAGACTGTGGAAAGATGATAGCTCTGAACAAAGGAGGACTCTACCTACAATGGGACTTCAAGAGGGAAGACAGTCACTACTCTTGTAGTCAAAAACTTGTCTTTAGCCTGCAAAACAATGGCTCACACCCAGGGTTTTCCAAAAGAATTACTGGGAAAGCATTAAAAACCCACAGCAGCCCAAACCATACCCACCAAAACAACTCAATCAAAGCTCCCAGCTTTGAACGTGAGAATTCCCAAATTCCACCAGTCTTAAGAAAAAGTGGACTTTTGAAGTTCCATGCCCCCAAATATGAAAAGAGTACTGAATTTTAGTAACATCAGCTAAGCACTAATGAAACCAAAACCAGTTGCTTTGTTTTATATGATCTGGGTAATTAATTTCAACAGCTTTACTATAAATTTCTAAAAAACATTTTTAAATGTCTTCTATGAGATGTAAAAATATTTTCACCAAACATAAAATCGTGATTTTACTATATTTTCCTATGAGTTTCACATCCAGTGCATCTAAAGCTTCTATCAAATTAAAAAGTTTTGGTTCTATTTGATGCTAAGGTATAAATTCAAAGCACCCTTGAACTGTAATAGAAAATAATTAAGTCAGCTTATATAAATCCTTTTTAAAAGATTTAATCCAGCATTCAAAATCATGGCTCACAATTTACATAAAATGTTGTTGGGGTGTTGTTTCCTGTGAATATCCTGCTTGAAGAAGGCATTTGGAACAGCTGGTGAGCATCAAACTTGCCAGTCTCAGCAAGATGACATTTTCCCCCTATTGATTTATCTGCATTTCATTTCCAAAAAATATACTCAAAAGCAGTCTCTCTCAGAGGTTCCACAGTTCTCAACGCCTACCTATTTCCATGAAAAACCAAAATGGGATTATTTAAGAATTTTCACAGGATGGATTTCTTACCTGCATTAGAGCAGATGACATCTTGAGAATTCTTGCACATCTGGTTGCTCTTTTTCTTCGTCAGGTCACAGTGAGTTGGGTACTGGCACGCATCCCCAAACCAACCTTCCTGACATGTGCACTTGCCACAGTCACACTTACCATGGCCTGAGAATTTAACAACATCCAGTTAGTCTCGAATTATTTTCCAAAGGAACCCACTACTGTAACTGAAAATCTTAAGGGTGATGTTAGCTCAGGACTGAGCTCGAATAAATTCAAACACATATGCATTACAGGGGCTGAGGCGTAATGCTACTATAGATGGTATAATGGAGTTTGTGGATTTTACTTCAATAACCAAAGTTGATAAATCATTCTAAAACCACTAATTAATTTGTAGAGACAGGAGGATAAAGAATAAACCAGAAGTTTAATTATACACTTGGTCAGAAAATTTAGCAGTAAAAAAAAATCCATCTAGCACTTCCATATTTAAGACATAAAAGCACAATAAAAATTATTTCCATTTAACTTCATTGGATAACACATAAAATCACCAGACTCTGAGTAACAAATCTTACATGAAACTTCACTAAACCAAACTTAGATTTATTGGAATTTAGAATGTAATAAAGTTTAGTGGCTATATTAAATACCATCATGGAATATGATTGGCACAAAAAATAAATGCATACTTTGTTTCTTAATGAGAAAATTTGGTTCAAGAATCAAAAGGATAAAAGCCATAGTCATCTACTTCCATAGAAATTTCTCAACTTTTTTTTTGCTGTTTTTATTGTTGTAATAATTAACTTTCTTAAGTCTTGGTTGATGAATCCTACCAATGTTTTCATTGACCACACACTAGTCCTACCAAAGTATAATACATGTACAATACTGGGCTCTTGTCTTGAAGTAACTTAAAAAGTTCAAAGTTGAGGTCCATATATAAAGAAGCTGGTGTTATCTTCAGCCAGAAATGTTTGTCAGACCCTGTGTTAAGTTGAGCAATATGTCTGCTATAGAAATAAGTATGGAGAGACTCTCTGGACCTCTTGACCTTTAACTGAGTTTGGAAAGATGATCAGAGTTTAAATGGGCTGCAGGGAGAGTATTCTTATATTACTCAAAATAATAATGCTATGTCCCAATGCCTGAAGTTCATAGACCTTAGAATGGAATCATTGATCTACTGCCAATAGTCATTCAGTGTGGCAGCCAAAATCTACACGATGAGGTCCAGATGGTCGGTCAGAATGAATGGCTCAGAGGTGTCCCATTTGGGCCTATTCAGCAGAGCTTGACTTTTATAATTGGCTGTGACTTTAAAACTCCTCTGAATATTGCCCAGTCCAAGTAAATGTTTCTATTCTATTCTATTCTGTTGCATTTTTCAAATTAATTTTGCAAACAAAACCTTGCATGCACCCTAACTGTAATTCATTTTATCCAGTGCACATTACTGTCAAATTGTATCGTTTTGCATTCTTGTCTGGCCTTACATGATACTGTCAATCCCAGCCAACTTGGTATCATTTACAAGCATAAGTGATCTCTTCTGCCAACCATCCAGTCTATTTATGAAAGTATTAAGCCTAATTCTTTAGGTAGCTAAGTCTCTTTTTGCAAAGAAGCATCTTGGTCGCTATAATTCTCTTTGATAATATTAGCATATTAGGTTGAATGACATGGATCGCCACTATTATCAGTTTAATATCAACTATTGCCATATGGTTCATCCCAATAAAATGTGGCTTTATATCCATAGCAAAGAAAATAGAAGTGATTTAGAAGATAATGAAATGCAGTAGTAGTGATTTGCTGAATCTACAATAAAAGAACACTCAACACTTCTTTTATATTGGATGGGACATCTCAGACCCTGACTGAAGTTATATAGAATGGAAATGGGTAATGGTGGGGAGACCAAAGGTTACAGATTTTTTTACAGGGGTAGGGGCAAATTTTAGAAATAGGAGGGAAATTAAAAAATATACAGAGGAGAGGGAGAGACTCCTCCATCTCAGACTGACCCAAGGAACCACTAGTAGAAGTAATATTCTAAGGTGCTCACACACCAAAGTTAGCTCATGGAGGCCCAAGTTCAGAAACTCCTCCCATAAAAGGTTCTGTGGTCAACATGGGAAAGAGAACCATTATATTCTTCTTTTAGTGGGTTATGATGTAGATCAGCACACTGAAGCTTCTTCATGTCCTGCTGTGAAAAAACTATTTAGCTTTTGCTCAGAATATACAGTATTTCTTACGAGGGAATCTCTTTCATAACCTATGTGAATTTCCTAAACCACACTAAGACCAACACTGTATTAGATAATGTGTTTCCAGCTTCTCATTTAGCAGCTCCTCAGAGTGAAGATGACAGCCAGTGTAGGACAGGCTCATCTGCCTTTATATTGTTTCTAAACTTTATACCCTATGAAGTCCTCCTTGATACAAATTTCCTAAATTGCCCATTTAGGAAAGTGAACAGAAATCAATTTTTTAATGTCAAGAATTATTAATATCCTGTACAACCTAATTTGTAGGTAAATGTATAATTTTTTTAAGATAGAAAATAATCTTCAGACTACTTTTACTCTTTCTCTATAGTCATTAATTTCTTGAGCAGAGCTCAGGGAATTAGGTTCCTACATTATTGTACTTACATTATGTAGCTCATCTCCATTGCAGTGTCACAAATATGGCTTCAAAAAAACATTCCATTTTTCAAAATAATTTGCCCGTTGGGAATAGACGGCTCAAGAGAACTAAAGCAGAATCCCTGAATCATGAGGCCCAGAAGAGAGCTCTGATTGCCTGAGGTTGAAGGGTGGTCTTTGCTGGCTACATGAAATCCTAACCAGCAAAGCATTCACCATTCCTGCCTGTCACCATTCACCTCTCCAGTTCTGATTCTTCTCAGATAACTCAATTTCCAAACCTTAAAAAATGTAGGCTTAAAATGAACAATCCAACATGCTTGGCAATAAACCTGTTGTCCTTCACATAAATTCCCAAGGAGTCAGGAGAAAACACACACACAAAACAAGCATGTCAGAGAAATGCCAACAACTCCTTCCAAAGTAATAAGGAAGAAAAAGTAAATGGCTATTCTTGTTGCTTGCAGGATTGTCAATGATGTAGCCCAGTCACTAGAAAGGGAAAACAGGCCAGGGTGGAGGGTAAAATCCAGTAGTTAGTCTCCTGTTCAAGGAAGAATGTGGAGGCCTGTCAGCTTTCCCCAGGGCTTCACAGAGGGGAGCTAAGCTTTGCCTTGATCTCCAATGATAAAGGGGAGGCATCCCAGCAAAGACATAATAAACTCCGTTTTTGTGATTCTTTAAGGCCATCAGCGGCTCTCCCATTACTTCTGGATCCCATTTACCGTAGGAATGCAAAAGCACTAATTTACTCCAGAGGCAGTGGTGATAAATGTATTAGTGCACAGTGGAGAAGTTGGTGCTTTTTATTTTTAAATTAAAACAAACTGTGAACAAATGGACATACCTGACCAGGATTGAAGAATTTTTTTAAAACAGTCAATTAGCTATTTGTATAAGCTAGCAAAAAATAGCAGTACTTTTCTTTTCCAAATAAGAAAAAACTAATAAAGACGAGGGGAGAGCACTGAACTCCCCTCCAAGTCTACTGATATTCTGGATAAAAATAAACTGTCATAACAAATGTGCCCATCAGATTAGCTTTACACCTTTAGTTTCAAGTCTTCAAAGGCTAAAAAACAGATAGTAGATGCACAGGTTGGCAGATACTAGGTATAAGATGGAAGGATAAAGAAGATGTGGTATATGCATACAATGAAATGAAGAAAAGGAAATCCTTCTGTCTGGGACAACAAGGATGGCTCGTGAGGGCATTATGCTAAAGTCGAAAGAGAAAGACACGCACTGTATGATCTCACTCATATGTAGGAATCTTAAAACAAAAACAAAACAAAAAATAAACAAACAAAAAACTTCAAACACATAAAGAAAGAGATCTTGTTTGTGGTTTCCCGAGGCAGGGAATCAGAGAGGGGAGTCAGAAGAAGGTGGTCAAAAGGTACAAACTTTCAGTTAGAAGAAGTACTTGGCACGTAATGTGCAACATGAGGACTACGGTTGACACTGCTGTATGGTGTACGTGAAAATTGTTAAGAGAATGAATCCTAAGAGTTCTCATCACAAGGAAGAAACAAACAGTGTTTTTGTACCTATATGAGAGGATGGATGTTAACTAGATTTACTGTGGTCATCGTTTCCCAGTGGATGCAAGTCAAGCATCATGCACCAGACTTACACAGTGTTACATGTCAATTATATCACAACAAAACTGGGAATATCCTGATTATTAATCATTATTTCATGAATACTGACAGTAATTTTTCATTTGTGTTTTAACATTTAGATGTTTAAAAATGATTCTTTCTGGGAGCCAAGTAAGCTAAGGGAAAAGCATTCTAGAGCCTCCTGGTAACCTTGAAACAGATACTTTAATTTGAGCACTCGATTGGCCCTGCCTGCATTGTGTCCTACTTTCCAGTGCATTCAAAGAAGCTCAGTTAATAAGAGACATACTCAAGTTTTCTCCACTTCCAAGACATTATAAATGCCCCCCCTCTCTGTATAAAAAAACAAAAGAACTAGCTATGCCACACCTAGAATTCTAAGAAAAGATTGTGAAATGATCCCTTATCTCAGTTGGCAGTAGAAACTCAACTATTTTCAAGAAGGGGCACCAGTCCCTGGCTTGCTTCTCAGGCTAACAAAAAAATGACTTCTCAGATATTTCTTCTTCCCATTCCTGAGAACATTATGATGTGAATAATGGAAGAATTCTATGTAGAAGAGAGCTTTGCCCTAGAAAATAAAAGGTCTGGGCTCTAATAATTGCCTGGACAGTAGTCAGCCATGTGACCTTGATCAGAAAATTAGAAGAAAGGGACACAAGTAATTATTGCCTTCCAGATACCACAGTAAATACTTTATACAGGCTAGTTGGCTTTATTTCTAGAAGGAGCCAGTGAGACAGATTTTTGTTTCCCAGTTTCACAAATAAGAGGACTAAAGTGTAATTAGCTTGCTCAAGGTCACATAGTTTATAAGCTGAAAAGCTGTGTTTTCTCCATGATAGCCATTCTGTTTAGTTGCGATGCCACAGACTTGAAGGGACTCTTTCTATTCTAGGAAAGATGGTGTCAGTAAAAGCCATGAATTGGTGGCGTAGACAGCACTGGTCTACTTTTTACTGTTTCCTTTTGGAATTCACATGCCCCTAACTGGATTATTGATAATCCTTGGTGAAAACACTCAACAGTAAAATTATCAGACTTTACTATTTAAAATTAATGCTAACATTGGTAGATAAAAGAATTCAGGCCTCTAGTCACCTAATTTCTCTAGACCTCCATGCTTAGAAGCAGAACTAAGAAATTGAACTAGGAGACCCCCACATTCCTTTCATCTTAAAAAATCCATACTTTGGCTTGAATGATTTTATTTTCCTCATAAAAAAGCAAAGTACTTTCTTCAAGTGGGTCACTCAGCATATGAAAACAAATCTTGTTTGCTACTGAAAACAATCATGACACAGAATTCTATTTGTTATTCAAAGCACCCATTAAAATACTGTAGATTATCTTGATATGTATATTTTTAATGTGAATTTTGGGTAAGTACTGATAAAATCAAGAGATTTACAATGAGAAATCTGGTAACTTGAGACTGAGGGACGAAATATAAATTATAACAAAGCATGACACTGTGTTTTGGTTGAGTCTTAGGTCTTAAGTTTCCTGAATTCAAAGAAAAAGCTATATAAATCATTTCAAATTCACACACACACATACACAAGTTTGGGGATTCAGGAATCCTCCTTGTTAGTACAGATTCTATCACAGCTGGCCTTGTGACCTTCAGCCAACTAATCTTTGAATTTGTCTGGCCTGGTTCTCTTTGTTTTTGGTCTGGTAAGTTGAACGTATATGAACTCAGTATTCCTCAAGGGAGGCGGGACATGTCTCTCCAGGAGACATTAGTGGAACTGTCTTCCCTGCCTGTTCCATCTACACCTCCCAGGAAGCTGGTGTCCTTCCCTGCCTGCAACTCCGTGATGGTAAGAACATGTGTTGTATTTCTCAGATGTCCGGAGAGGGAAAGACAGAAGGAAAAGACCTCCGGACAATATGAGGGAAGTTCTCTGTTCCCTTTCCCTCCGTCTAGCACCCACCTCTAACATTCTATTCATCCAGAACCTTTACAGAGATTCTTTCACCCTCTTCTGCAATAAAAAATAAGTAAAAATAAAAAAAAAATAATAATAGAGGCTTCATTTCCCTTAGTTTCTGCCTTGGCTTTTTGTCCCCTCTTGGGGTCCTTTTTTTTTTTCTTTTTTAAAGATATTTTTTAAAATATGGAATCCTCGGGCGCCTGAGTGGCTCAGTGGGTTAAAGCCTCTGCCTTCGGCTCAGGTCATGATCCCAGGGTACTGGGATCGAGCCCTGCATCAGGCTCTCCGCTCCGTGGAAAGCCTGCTTCCTCCTCTCTCTCTGCCTGCCTCTCTGCCTACTTGTGATCTCTGTCTAATAAATAAATAAAACCTTTAAAAAATATGGAATCCTTCACAAATTTGCATGTCATCCTTGTGCAGGGGCCATGCTAATCTTCTCTGTATCGTTCCAATTTTAATATATGTGCTGCCAAAGCGAGCATTCCTGTTGGGGTCTTTTATTCAGAAGTGTCTCTTAGGATCAATTGTACCAAATGACAGAAGGCATTCGGGCCTTAGGAACTTAACATCTACCAATATCTCTTAGTCAACTGAAATGAACTGAGTCACCTCAGAATGTTGTGACCAGAAGAGGACACCTGAGACTAGTGAAATCTCTTCAGCTTTATTGAAGAAGAAATGAAGTTCCACACTCACCATTGCTTCCTTGCCCGGTACATAAATACGTGTAGCCAGGAATCTGGTCAGTGGAGATACATGTATATGTATGTGTGTGGCTTACTGATACATATACGTGTATATGTACGTAAGCACATATATGAGACTTAGCAAGACTCTGAATTTTCTCTTTTAATACAGAAGCACTGGATGATGAGATTGTATTCGGCATCCCCCGCAATACTGAGATTTTTTCCCCAAATGTTTTGTATATGTATCTTTAATGAAAATCAACAATATTCTTCATCTATTAATGTTAGGTTTCTTCATCTCAAGTTCTAGTGATTGTCTGCAGAGCAAACTCTACATATGCCCTTATTCTCACAGCCATTAATGAACTGTGCATCTCCCCCATGAGCAAGGGTAACACAGTGCCCTAGAGCACACGTATATGGGTAAATTCCACTTTTTAAGATGTGGTCAAGAGTTTTGAAACAATTGTTTTAAGCCACGGGTTTGCAAAAATAGAAGAAAGATTTTATTTCTTAAGCTAGATCATGGAAACATCCTATCAATTTTATCTTCTACACTTTATGTAGTATTTCACTCAAAAATCTAAAAAAGAAAAAAATTATCTGTTAGAAGCAATACTCCTATAAGTGATAATGTTAAAGAACACTGTTTTGGCCTTGAGGGGCATTCAGGAGATGTGAGAATCCTGACTCTTATTCATAAGACACAGCACCAAGGAGACAGAGTCACCTTTATAGCCTGAGGGTCTAGAAGAGCCTGGTAGACCATGCTTGGTTATCTGAATGGGAGGATACTATCATCGAAGGGCTATATACTGAACCAGGGTAGGAGGTGCAGAGAAGAGCTCTGAAAGGGTCTCCAGGAAAGGCCCTATTCTGCCTACTGCCCCCTCCACTGGGGGTGAAGTTTATGGGACACAGAGAGACAGAGTAGAGCTCCCACTGCACATCCCGGGAGAAGCCTTGTACATTTTTCTCTAGACCAGCTTGGAACAGCTTCAGCAGAACAGAAATGTCTGTGAAAGCTACAAGTACCTAACATAGGCCACCAGTTGTCCTGATGACCCAGCATGGGGCCGGACAGCAATCATGATTTCGGGGAGAAGGAAGGTTACTACCTAACAAGTGCTTGTGACAAAAATGAGTAGATGGAATTACAAAAACTGCCAACCAGAGATCCAATGGAAAGCACAGATGTAGTAAATGGCAGACGAGACAGCAGCCAGCAACCACAGAACAGGACATGAGTGGGGATAAGGAGGCAGAGGCAGTGCCCTGTGGGCCGTGAGCAGTTGACCCCCAAAGACCCTCTATCTCCACTGACCTTGTCGTTTTCACCCCAGGGAAACCCCAAATGAATGAGCACACCCAGAATCAAATTAAATAACGTTTTCATCTTTGGTAGCATGGGAACTATTACAGGTTGAATAGTATCTCCCCCCACTCCCACCAAATTCACACATGGAAGTCCTAACCCTAGTGTACCTCAGAATGTGGTCTTATTTGGATACAAAGTCATTGCTGATGTAATTAGTTAAGATGCCCTCGTACTGGAGTAGGGTGGGTCCTTAACTTAATGGGACTAGTGTTCTAATAAAATAGGCAATCTGGCCACAGAGAACACCACATGAAGATGAAGACAGGGATCGAGACTGGGATGAAGCTTCTACAAGCTAAGGATCATCAAAGATGGCTAACAAAGCTCTGGAAGCCCAGGAGAGAGGGATAAAACAGATTCCCCTTCATAACACAACTCTGCTGATACCCTGATCTGAGACATCTAGCCCCCAGAGCAAGGGGACAAAAAAAAATGCCTGTAGCTTAAACCATCCAGCTTGTGGTACTTGGTTATCACAGTCCTAACAGAGTAATACAGAAGTTCAAGGTATTGTTAGAAGAATGATGGAAAAATAAAGGTTTATCATTTTGCATGTCTGAGTTTATTGTTTAAAAAAGTAATTATCACCCACTGACCTATTCAACACATTGTAATCCATATGCTTCAGAGATGAGTCCATCAATAATGGCTGACGTTTACCTGACTGTTGTACCTACTGCACCCAGGACCAACCTAAAGGTTACAGAAGGCAAAAATCTCTGAACAGAATTATGTCTGTGTCTTTGCCTATGTCCAAAGTCAATAGGAAAAAAATCAGTAGAAATCCCCCATCTAGTGAAACACACTGCTTAGGCAATTACTGAGAAACAGGCCAAATGACTCTTCATGGCTTATCTCTCTCATCATTCTACTTAAAATTCCTCCATTCCCGGGATGCCTGGGTGGCTCGGTTGGTTAAGCGGCTACCTTCGGCTCAGGTCATGATCCCAGCGTCCTGGGATCGAGTCCCACATCGGACTCCTTGCTCGGCAGGGAGCCTGCTTCTCCCTCTGCCTCTGCTTGCCTCTCTGTCTGCCTGTGCTCGCTCCTGCTCTCTCTCTCTATCTGACATATAAATAAAATCTTAAAAAAAAAAAAAATTTCCTCCATTCCCTAAATCTGTTTTCTAGAAAATAAAACCACTTCCTTCACCTGAAAAGAATACCACACATCTCTGGTTAGATCTACTGCATTACTAAATTCCCGTGGGCTGTGAAAATCCTCCCCTAAACAAAGTTTCCAAACTATGACCAAGAAGTACACTTGAGAAAAAGTCTGAACTTTTATAAAGAGTTTTTGTAACGTCTACTTTTTATAAAACCTGTTTTTTTAATAAAGAACTCTTTTATTGCTCCTTAAATAAGTCTGTGCAAGGGCTCAGTGAAAGATTATCTATGATCACCTCATAATCTCCAAACGTTATGATCAAGTAATTCTTTGGAATGTTATTTTCTCCTCATCCAACTAAAAAGGAGCAGATGGCAACAATTTATTTTTTTATTTCCTTCTCAGTTCAAAAATTAACATTTACATGTTCAGTTAACTTTACTATAAATCCACTAATTGCAATGATTTCCTTTTCTATTAACTCAGTAACTCCCCAGGGTACCTCTGTTCTAAGCTGTTATAAAGTAGGTAGTTAATAAAAGTTGTTGACAATTTGGTTGACTTGATTCGAAAAAAAAAAAACAAAACGAAATCATTCTCTTGCAAGCAGGCAAAAGGACATTAAATCATGCACTGTCTACAATATAAAGATCAGTCACCAGGAAAATATATATCAGTAGTTGGCATGGAGACCAAACTGAACTCATTACCATTTATTTTTAAAACTCTTCAGTAACTCATGAAGTTATTTTATAAAATTTGAAAAGCAATTCATGGACAAGGTAAGAAATACTTTAAAATGAGCTGTCACTTCAGAGTTCCTTAAAAAAAAAAAAACTTAAAAAACCTAGATCATAGACAAAAAAAATAAATGGGTTTTATGGAGGGCACGTATTGCATGGAGCATTGGGTGTGGTGCATAAACAAAATAAATAAATTTTTTTTAAAAAATGAAATAAAATGAAAAAAAATTAATTGGGAAATAAAGCCATAGAGTATGCATTTTTTTAAGGATATAATACTCTGTAACTCTGTTGGGATATCCCTCCCTCATTTCTTAAGGAGTAAAAACTGGACACAGCTCATTTGACAAAGAGAGCTCTTCTAGAAACCATGGATTTTGGTAGAAGAGAGGCAAATTGTATGAGGTGTGCACTGAGGTGATCAAAACGGAAGGAAAGACTGCTGCTCTAACAGTCAGTTCACTCAGATGGTTTGAAGCCATTTAAAGCCAAGCCATCCAGAGAAGTAGAAAAGAGCAGGAAAACAGGAGAGACCATTGTTCCAAAGAAAAGGAATATCTTCTCGTGAAGATATGACTAAATTCAAAGCTGACCCACCCCAGTCCAAAATGCCCTCCCTGTTCTTAACTCATGAGCCACGTCATTCCCCATTCTGAAAGTCTACAGTCACTATATAATTCATGATAGATAAGCTTCATCTATTGCTAAATTTACAAAGTATTCCATTTTCTGAAAATATTTTATTTATTTATTTGACACAGAGAGAGAGAGAGAGAGAGAGAGAGAGAGCACAAGCAGGAGAAGCAACAGAGGGAGCTGAACAGGGAGCACGAGCACCAGGGGCTTAATCCCAGGACCTCATGACCTGAGCCAAAGACAGAAGCTTAACTAAATGAGCCACTCAGGTGCCCCCAAAGTATCTCATTTTTAATCATTCTAGGTGATGTATATTGTCTTCCTTTTGGCATGGGCATACAGATATTTACTTTGGAAAATAGTTTTACCAAGGTATTCTGTCGTGCATAGTAACAAATATACAGTAAACCCTTAAGTGAAAAATCACTTTAATTCATACTATCCTATTTTATTATCAAAATAGCACACACACACAAAAAGAAAACAAGTATTACCACCCTCACTTACAGAAGGGGAAATTCTTGGTTAATGTCTGTAAACGATTCCTCCAAATTTTTAACAAGCTCTCAAGGCTCCCACTTAGCTTGGTTACCCTCAAACTCAGGAGCAAGAGTGAAACTCCTAGACTTCCTGTCCTTCTCCTCCCCCATCTTCATCAACCTCACCTCCTCTCTAGCCCCAGAGGCCACATCAAGGTCCACTCCTTTTCAAGGAGCCTTGATTTCTTTGCCTTCTGGTTGTCTGGAGCCCTACTTCCGCTCCCTACTTTATTTCAAGCTCAGCTTCTGTAATTAGCACCTTCCCTTTATACCGTAAAATTGAACACGAGTCTCCTTTACACAATGTAATCAACACTGCTTCTACGAAGCACATGTCCCTGATTTTAATCTCTATTCCAGTCCATTCTCCCTTTCTTATTCCAATCTCCAAGAGGGTAGTTTTCTCTCCCAGTCTCACTTTCTTGCACATTCAAGATTTCAGTCCCACCATTCTACTGACATTTTTCTGAGATGACTATTAACCTTTTAATTCCTTAATTCAATCAACATTTAAGTCTTTATCTTATCTGTTGCTTCTCTATCCTTTGATATCTTCTTTTTCCCCACCTCATGCCTTGTCCTTCTCTCCCTTCTCCTCCACTCCATATGCCCACAGATACAACATTAGTAAAATCCATATTCCCCAATGCATCTGACAAAAGATAAGGCAAATAAGAGGAATAAAAACACTAGGGCATTTATTTGGAAGAGAGTTAATTAAACCTGATAGTCTTTACATTACTGAATCCAACGAAGTTTCAAGCAGGCTTGAACTATGTTTTATTATTATTTTTTTTTTCCCTGTGATTCAGGGAGCAGTTGGAAACAGGAGGAAGGCTCATGAGGAATATTAGAGAAAACTGAAAAGGAATTATAAGCAATATTTCTTTTGCATATCTAAATGTCCAAGATTCAAGATAAATATTGTAAAGTTGAATCTGCTACATACACATAATTACTAGTTTCTTAAAATGAACAATATAACATTTACGTTGTTCTGAGTCTTAATTATTTTTACACCTAAAATATGTACCTTGGAGAACTTCTGTCAAGAACTTTGAAGTGGGGCTGAGATTTTATTTTATCCTATTTGAAACTAACAAATTAGCCTGCTACAATTGCACATACTCTGGACTCCTGTCATGGAGACATGAGACTTGTGGGTCAAAGTCAAAGAACTCTATTACTCACATTACTAGCAGTACCTGAAATATCAGTGTGAGCCACTTGTCAAATCCCAGTTCCCACAAGACTACACAGTGAGGGCCAGATGATGCTGCCACATGCAATGGGGTGTGAGAGGAGAGGAAGACCAGAGAGATGCTTCCTGACTCCTTCATAATAGGCAGTAAGCAGACTTGAACTTGCCCCTCAAGGAGACATTATTTTTTTTATACTAAGCTATAAATAGTTCTCTTTGCTCCAGAAGGAGACAACAAGTCTGTCTTCCAAGCCTGCTCTCTGGACAAATACCCATGAAAAGATAATTTGGAATAAAAGCAATCAGTACCAGTAAATAAAAAACACAGAAACAGAAGAGATGCATGGAGAATTATCTCCCAGCAGCTATTGATATTACTATCTTACCCCATAGATACCTACCTTATTCTTTCTGACAGGTGCATAACATTCCTTTGTACATAGCCACAATAATTTAGCTATCCCTTATTGGTGAGCATTCAGCTGTTTTTGATCACTTACCACTATAAACAATGTTGTCATAAGTATTCTTCCTTATACATGTATCTTTGTACAAAAGTATGAATAGATCTGTAGGATAAATTATTAAGTGGAGTTTACAGATGAAAGACTATTGCATATTGTTGAAATGTTAAGGTATACAGATTTGTCTTAAAACTATATTAAATACATTCTCATTAACAATGTGTGAGGACAGAGGCACCTGGGTGGTTCAGTCATTAAGCGTCTGCCTTCGGCTCAGGTCATGGTCCCAGGGTCCTGGGATGGAGTCCTGCATCAGGCTCCCTGCTTGGCCAGGAGCCTGCTTCCCTTTGTGTTCCCTCTCTCACTGTGCCTCTGTCAAATAAATAAATAGGGTCTTAAAAAAAAATGTGTGAGGATACACTTGCCAACATATAACACAGAATATTACCAAATAACCTGTGTCAATCAGAGCATTAAAAATGGGGCGCCTGGGTGGCTCAGGGGGTTAAAGCCTCTGCCTTCAGCTCAGGTCATGATCCCAGGGTCCTGGATGGAGCCCCGCATTGGGCTCTCTGCTCAGTGGGGAGCCTGCTTCCCTTTCTCTCTCTCTCTGCCTCTCTGCCTACTTGTGATCTCTGTCTGTCAAATAAATAAATAAAATCTTAAAAAAAATTATAATGGATATTTTGGATGACAGCTGTCAACTGCAGCTGAGTTCAATTTCTTTTGATTGCTTTACAAATCATTTTTTATAAACAAAATCGTTTTATTTTGGAGAGAGGAACTAAACACATTAAGTTTAAAGGTTGGTTTAGGATAAATTCACAGATATACACTAATGCATAATATAAAACAGAATGTCAACTTCAACTAATTACCTACTATATTTCTCTTACTATTTACCAGAATAAACTTTTTCAGATGGTTTTTTGTCTTGTTTTGTTTTAAACACATAAGATCTGAATCAAATTAATGATGGTAAAGGAAAAATAACAGATTTTCTTACATTTAGTTATTTTTTTCATCAAGGCTTTAAAATTTATATCATGGAGATTATTTTGTTTTACACTATTAGATCCTTTTGTATATATCTAAAGAAACGTTAAAGGGAGAACTTATATTTAATATGGAATGAGAAAAAAAAGAATACAAATTAAGCTTTTACTTAAAAAAAAGAAAAAAAAGTTGTAAAATAACAATTCTTAGGAAAGAATAAGGAAGGACCCACTTAAGAGGAAAACAAATTAATAAATTAAAAAGCAGTCACACAAAAAGCGAGCTAATTAATAGTGAAAAGGCAAATCCATTAGCTATCATGATAAATATAAAAATATGGAAGGTAGATATTCGCAAAATACATAAGGAAAAAGGAAAAATTAGCAACAAATTCTGAGAAAAGGTAAATCACCAAATAAGTACATAAAAGATACATAAATAGATATGTTATATATACATATGGAAAATTCTGACAGTGATAGTCTTGGTAGTCTTGGGTTATTTTCCCTTTTCTGCAAAGTTTTCAAGAGATATTTTTAAAATTTGTAAACAGTAAGGTCTTGCTTTGTGTTTTATTTGATCTAGATTGACTTTTACATTTAAAATTATAGAAAACACTGGCTCTATAATATTATTTCAGAATTAATTTTCTGCCAAATTTTTATTCAATTATTCGTCTCACATCACTTGCTGGAATCTTCAGTAAAATACTGAATAGAACTATGTTGTGAACATCCTCATCTCATTCCTGATAGTGAGCAATTTTCTATGTCTTTTTTAATCAGATTAGTAGACCATGTTTCCAGACATTGATAGATTCAACTGAATTTGCAGTCTTTCTGGAAAAATCATTGTTCATTACATTTTTAAACTATGCTAATTTTGTAGTTAATATACGCATTTTCATTCATAACACATTTCTCTTTTTTCTTTTTGTTTCTTTACTGTTTTGGTTATGCTTGTTGTTTTCCATTTTGTTTCTTTTGTTGTTAGTTTGCTTGTTTGGTTTTTTTGTTTTGTTTTTCTTTAAGTGTGCAGTAAGACTGTCTCGTTTTCAAAAACTTAATATTGATTTTCTTTATTCTGTCCAGTATTTTTGTTTTCTAATTGATTAACTTTTTCTTTTACTTTTTTGAGTTTATTGTTCTTTTTCTTGCTTCAATTTTAGGCCCTTAAAATGTTTAGATTGGGGGCGCCTGGGTGGCTCAGTGGGTTAAAGCCACTGCCTTCGGCTCGGGTCATGATCCCAGGGTCGTGGGATCGAGCCCCATATCAGGCTCTCTGCTCTGCGGACAGCCTGCTTCCTCCTCTATCTCTCTGCCTCTCTGCCTATTTGTGATCTCTGTCTGTCAAATAAATAAATAAAATCTTTAAAAAAAAATGTTTAGATTGTTTCTGTTGTTTCCAGTTTTGCTATGTGAACTCTTCTGTTATGCAGTATTGTAAACACAAAAGGGTATAAGACTCACATATAGTTTAACATCTACCAATGAAATAAAAGCCTTTGTACCCACCACCCAGATAGTGAAGAATCAGTTCACAGTGAGTACCGAACCCCTTATACTCTACACAGCTGCACCAACTGCCTTGAATTTTGTTTGATTTCCTTGCTTTTCTTTATTTTTTTAAAAGATTTTATTCATTTGAGAGAGAGAGAGAGCCCAGAGGGAGGGAGAGAAGCAGACTCCCCACTGAACAGAGAACCCAGGACCCTGAGATCATGACCTGAGCAAAGACAGATGACCAACCAACTGAGCCACCCAAGCGCCCCTCCTTGCTTATTTTTATAATTTTATTGCATTTGTTTGCATGCATAAACAATGGCTTAACTTCAAATATTTTCTAATTTTTATAAAAGAATCATAAGAATCATACTATATCAACTACCATTCATGTTATAGGTTATTTTATAACATACCTTTTTACTCAATATAATGTTTTTAAGAGGCATCCACTTTGTCACATGTAGCTGTATCTAACTCAATTTGATTTAATATCTCACTGCATGAATTAAAATTATACTTTCATATGCTGTTGGACTTCGGGTTTATTTCCAGTGGTTGTCAATACCAATAATGTGACTATAAACAGATGAAATACTTGAAATTTTTAACTAGGAATAACCCATCAGGACACAGGCAAACCCAGGAGCCCCCTGCCAGCCTCTGCTTTAACTCTTCAGTTACTGGATAACAGACACATCTCAGATCTCAGAGAGATCCCAGGAGTAAGGCTGCAACGGACAAATCAACAGAGGATCTTAGGAAACTTGGGGCCACATCTTTTCACCAGCGGCTGGAGAATATTAACAATGGTTATAATCTAAACGGCACAGACCAGCAAGGCTATAAACATTCATGAACAAACTGCAGAATTCCTCTGCTTTGATTCATTTTTCCCTGTACTATTACATAACTAGAACATGGGCTCAATGAGAACAAAGAAAGTTTTATCTTGTTCACTACGGTAACTATATGCCTAGAAAAGGTGCTTATTAAAGATTCTTATCTATTCCTTGACAGAAATTTTTTCTCTGGTAGTATCTCGAAGAAATGCTATGAGTATACATTCTCCTATAGCTTGCATGTTTGAAAATATCTGTCTTGTACACTTATTTGAACAATGTTTGTTACATGTACGCCCCTGGACAGGTTGGTTTTTTTTGTTTGTTTTTAAGATTTTATTTATTTATTGAGAGACAGAGATCACAGGTAGGCAGAGAGGCATGCAGAGAGAGAGGAAGGGAAGCAGGCTCCCTGCTGAGCAGAGAGCCTGATGCAGGGCTCAATGTGGGGCTCCACGCGGGGCTCCATCTCAGGACCCTGGGATCGTGACCTGAGCCGAAGGCAGGGGCTTTAACCCACTGAGCCACCCACGCTCCCCGAAGAGGTTGATTTTTGTTTACTTGTTTGTATTTAGCCTGGTTCTTCCCCAGGATTCTCTAATCTTTCAACCCAATAACTTTATGACATTATATTCTACTGTGGTTTGATCCGTATTTTTTTCTAGGACATGTTGTTCCCTTACTACAGATTAAAGTGCACACCCATGGTTTCAACAAAGTACTCCTATATTAGATGGTTGAAAAGCATCCTATTCCGTGTTTTTTTTTTCTCTTCCAAAGGTACACCGATTATGGCTATGCTGGGTCTCCTTTTACCCTTCTTCATATATTATTTTCTCTCTAATTATTAGCATAACACTTGGCTATTTTTCATTGTTTTCTTAATTTTCTTTGTACCTGATTGGCCTGAGAAGTGTCTATGCTTTTTTCTCCACATTCCTTCCTGTGACTTTTTTTCCCTCCTGTATCCCCCACATACACACACCCTCAGTGCATTTACTTTGTCAGAGGCAGCAGGGCACGAACTCTGTACTGCTGGTGTGCAAGTCCCCACTTAGTAACTACTGTGTGAACTTGGGCAACTTATTTAATCTTTATGTGTATCTCAGAATATTCAGCTATAAAATGGGAACAAAAACAATATTTGCCTTAGAGGCTTTTATACGGAGTAAATCAGATGACAACTGCGAAGTGCTGAAGACAGTGCCTGTCGCATCATAAAACACTACATAAGCATTTGTCAAATCCTTTAAAAAATTGTTTTACTGTAATTTTATCCTTGAGTACCTGCATCTCTTCTTTGACTTCTTGTTGCTTAAAAGCAATATGTCCATTAGCTGTGTATAAAGAAATCTTTCTTTTTAATTTCATAACGTGGACAATTGTTCACTTTATGTTAAACTCCGTAGTACAATCGTCTTTCAGGTATTGATTTATTATCAATTGTGTTTGTTATGTTCACGTTCTGTATTTATTTCTTGTATTTTTTTTCAGAGTTCATATGCTAAATTCTTAATTACTATCCATCACTGAAGGAGAGACATTTTTCCTAGAATAATTATTTGGGAAAGGATAATGCAGAAAGGCACAAGATAAGTAAACTTTTCTATGAATATCGTTTGGTCCATATGTGTAAATATTTTATTATTAATTTCTAAAGGTAAATTTGATGAACTAAATGTTACATGAATGTGCATGTTGAATAGGTATGGCCATAAAGTTTTGTGCCAACTTTTGTTTCTGCCAACAATTGTAAGTCAGTATTTCTTTTTTTTTTTTAAGATTTTATTTATTTATTTGACAGACAGAGATCACAAGTAGGCAGAGAGGCAGGCAGAGAGGGAGAAAGGGAAGCAGGCTCCCCGCTAAGCAGAGAGCCCGATGTGGGGCTCGATGCGGGGCTCGATCTCAGGACCCTGGGATCATGACCTGAGCCAAAGGCAGAGGCTTTAACCCACTGAGCCACCCATGCACCCCAATAAGTCAGTACTTCTTGCCTTGCATTGTGTATGCTTTCCTTCTGCTTAAAAAGCTCCCCAGCTTGCAACTGGGAAAGGAACAGTTTCCAGGCTCCCACTATACCATGTGTCTATCTATTACTTCACCAACCCGTAATTATCTCCTTACATGGCTTTCTCCCCACTAAACAATTACCTTCTTTAGGACTAGGACTCTGTCTATCATCTTAATTTTTTATCTTTAGTCCCTATCCAATTTTCTGGCATATAGTAATTGCCCCTAAAAAATGTTTGACAAATACATAAATGGGGAAGGCTGCATAAAATTACTGTCCAGGTTCGTAACACTTGTCAATAGCAGAAGTAGAATATGAATCCAGTTTTTCCCCTACAAATCATGTAACTATAACTTTCCTCAGTTATATCAGTATAAATTAAAGGACCCAAGTCTAGGTCAAAAACCTGTTTCACATACTTGAAAGCATAATTATCCTTCCAATGACTCTTGCAAATGACCCTTATTCATTCAAACACTGATAAAATTATGGTATGTGGTTTGCATAGATATTAATAATACACTTCAATTCATATGAGATATTAAAGCATGGTTCAAATATAGTTTCTATCTCTGCAAACAAAGTTTGACATGGAATTAATAAACCCTCATGAAAGTGTTGCATAATTCTTTTTTGATTAAGCTCCAACTAACCAACTATAGGTAATTATGACTAAAACTCAACTGCTCCTCATGCAAACAAGCTTATAGAATCTCTTATTTCTTTTTCAGGTGAAGATATAGACTACATTTAGAGACCGTTCTAAGGTAAAATGCCTGGGATTGATTATACTAATTTAATAGTTTGTGATATCCAAAGGACAATTTTGATTCTCTCAGGAAGGAGAGAAAGACTACTGTTTTATATGAAAAATATGTATGTTTTAAAAATCAATAGTTTTGTCTAACTAGAATCATGGAATCAACCTTGAATCTAGAAATTCAGTGAGATTATCACATTACTGCATGCTGAAAGAAATAAATTGCCCAGCTGTCAAAATTAATTCTTCCATTTCAACTTAATTTTTGCCAAAGTCACACCATGGCAACCACATCCCTATATTGTCACTGTTAGTCCTAATGGCTGAACTCGAAGCTTTTCTTTGAAATGCCATATATATCTAAAGACTAAGCTATATATAAAATTATTTTAATCTAATATAGTTCTATCCCTTAAGATATATATTCTATTTTAAATACTGCCTAAGTTATTTGGCCAAAATTTGTTTCAGTTCTTATTGTTCTTCTCCAATAAAGAGATAGAACAGCCTGGAAAGCCAACCCCTGACTTCCAAGATGTGCTTTCCAGCAGTCAGAGCTGATACAATTTTTCTGTAGTCATGGCGGTTTATGGTCAATTTGACTAGAATATTACGAATGTCACATACTTCAGGAGATTGATCATGGGATGGAACAAGGAGGCACAACTTTAACACTGTCATCTCTATATGCTCACCATCCCAGTAATATGTGTAATCACAGTCAGGGAGAAAAACACTAGATGCTAAAACAGGATTAGGAAGTAATGTGCTGAGAATGTAGATTATGTTCATTATAGAAAAAAAATCCACTTATGTTCATAGGTGATGGAGATAAAGAAAGGTTTATATATTAAAAGTTTAAATGCCATTGGCTTCTTAAATATGCACAAATATCATTTGTCCTAAGCAATTTTTAGGGAACAACTATTAACATGAGATTACAATAAGTTAATTTGACCAGAAGTCATCCTCCGTGTTTAAGATGATTTTGCTAGTGAATGACCATATTAGAAAATAATAGAGGGCTAACATCAATTTATTTAGGAATATTCATGAGGCAGATAAGGTAAGGAAAAAAACAAGGGTAAGAAAGGAGAACTCTAACTTTCACTGAGCACCTATTATATACCAGGCCCTATACTAGCTCCTTCCCATTCATTAACACGGTGGATTATTTACAGCCTTGTGAACTGAGAACAAGAATGCTAACATGTAGACTCAGGGAGACCAACTGGCTTTTTTCAAATCATACAATTTGACTCAAAATCAATATCCATGACCTTGTCTTTTCTACCACACTTCTTTCCTTCAACAATCACTCTCAATTTTACCTCTTTCTACCATAACGTTCAGGAATGCACATACCTCCATGACCAGTTACTTTAAAATTATGTCCATTTAGAAATTGTGTTATACAATCTTATCTTGATTGCTCTGCTAGAGAAAATGGATGTCTTTTTGTGTATTTCCTTTTCTGGAAACTGCATGGTTCTAGAAGTTCAAAAAAAAAATGCAACCTTGTACTAGTAGTAATCCTGACATTGGGGAAAGAAGGGCAGTTAATATTGATCTTAGAGGAAATACAGCTTTATCTTCCGATTATTTGCTCAGGCTGAATCTTTCTAAATTTAGGATCACCAAACTTCTCCAGATTTCCACACTTAAGAACAAGGGAATAAACTGAAGGCCAAATGCAAAATCTGTATCAAGAAGCTAAAATACAGAACTAATATGAAAAGCACACTTTGGAAACTCTATCCCAACACAAAGTAAGCCTACTGTCAATGTCTGATTTATAGCTCCTAAGAGTCATATGAAATGATTCAGGCTGAACTTTAAAAGCATGATTATGAAGAAGGGCTTTGAATTGAGAAATCTCACAAGGAAAATGTTTTTGTAATTCTCTCTACTTCAGTTTTGAAAAATGAAATTGTCTTTAGAGAGTTTAGGACATGTTTTGTTTTTATTCTTGTGCTTGCTCTTGTTTGTGAAGATTATGACAATTTTCTCAATTTCTTTTCCATTCTGGATAGATCTCAGGTGCTCAGGAGAGCTGTTAACTTATTCTTAAAGAATGAGTCTAGACCCAGATAATGTTTAGTTTCCACAGAGACATGCTCTGAGTTAGCCTAGATTCCAGCAAGTCAAGGAAGTTAAGGAAAATGTCTCTAGTCATGATTTTCACGGCGGTTCATGGATCTTTGGAAAGAGTCTAAAAGTTCAAACTAAATTAATTTGAACAGGATGTCTTTTAAAATTTGACCACTAAAGGGACGCCTGGGTGGCTCAGTTGGTTAAGCGGCTGCCTTCGGCTCAGGTCATGATCCCAGCGTCCTGGGATGGAGTCCCACATCGGGCTCCTTGCTTGGCAGGGAGGCTGCTTCTCCCTCTGCCTCTGCCTGCCACTCTGTCTGCCTGTGCTCGCTCGCTCTCTCTCTCTCTCTAACAAATAAATAAATAAAATCTTTAAAAAAAATTTTTGACCACTAAAGCTTTTGATAATTAAAATTAATATCATTTTAATTATAGTCAATTCTAGATTGATTCTTGTAATTCTAGACATTTGTTTTATGATGATGGTATTCAGCTCTGGCTTAAACTCAACTGAATGTTGTTATTAATATAGTCAGTGAGAATATGGTACAATTATGTATTGTTAATACTGTTTCTAAAAGGAGTTTTTTTCATTTTCTATTCCAAATTATCCTAGGTTACTTTAATTATATATCTTCAAATAACTATGCAATAAAAATTGGACCTAATGTTAGGAGTTAAGACCTAATATTTCTAGACTTCCACTGATAACTATAATCATCCTTTTGATAGTAAAACACTATTATTTAGATTCATTACTTTGATCAATCTTTCCACTTTATGAAAACAGTATTACAGAAACAAAACATTTTGCAAGGTAACAGTTTGAAACTGTTTTTTCATCAATACGTTCTCACTTAATAACTTCATATTCAGGGAAAAATTTCATAGGTTCAAGTACTTTCCTTTCCTCTTTCTAATCTTAAGTGCCAAGAACTGAAAAGGACTTTCTAAGGAGCTACACTACTTCGAGAATCTACAACAGGGATGCCATTTGTAATCTATGGCACTGACAGTTTAGAAAGAAGAAGGAAAGGTTAATATGCAGCCAGCCTAAAATATACTGACACTGAATTCCAAAAATATACATAAGCATATACTTGGAATTCATTAAAATATATCTAAGCATCTATTAAGCAGAACAATTGTGAACTTGATGGTTTTTAATTTGACATGAATAAACACACCACTTGTCAGATAACATGAATATTTACTCTGTATGTTCTTAAAATAGAAATTAGCTTCTTAGGTAAGTAGAGAATTATTGCAAATTATTTTTTTGTGTTTATTTACCTTTTGTTTTTAAAAATGCACTTAATGGGGGCACCTGGGTGGCTCAGTGGGTTAAAGCCTCTGCCTTCGGCTCGGGTCATGATCTCAGAGTCCTGGGATCGAGCCCTGCATCGGGCTCTCTGCTCAGCAGGGAGCCTGCTTCCTCCCCTCTCTCTGCCTGCCTCTGCCAACTTGTGATCTCTGTCTGTCAAATAAATAAAATCTTTTTTTAAAAATGCACTTAATGGTATCCAAACCATTTTTTTTTAAAGTTAACATGTCTTCAAATAAACAGCTTACTTCCAAGGGTTAATTTGAAAAGACTAGTTCTTTAAATAGAGGTGTATAACTTATTTTCAAATGTATACTTTGTCTTGAATCTTTGAGAGCACATTAAAAATATAAAACCTTCGAGAAAAGCCAAGACGCTAACAAAGTGCCTAAATTACTTAATAGATAAGGTACATTCTCAGCAAAACTACAAAGTAATTGGGTACTTCAGACAAAACAATCCCTCTTTTCAGTACACATCACCCTTCCAATTTTGTGAAAACCCACTCAATGAGCTTGACTTCGCATAATATTGATGGGTAATTTTTATTCCTTTCAGTCTATCACTTTAAAACAACACAGTATCTGTTAACTAGACTTACTGTGGTGATAATCTTGTAATACATACATATATTGAATCATCGTTTCACACCTGAAACTGATACATTATATGCCAATTGTATCTCAATAAAACTTAGAAAGCAACATAGTATCTACCCAAAGAAAATAGGAGGACCTGGATAAATACTTAACAACTGAATAAGTGAATGAATAGTAATGATTATGGAAAGCTAACATTGAAGTTTAAGCTACAAGAAGGAATGTTAGTCTAGCAGTGAAGTAGCAGAAATATCAAGCCCTGATATTTTACCCTTTTAGCGATTATTTATGTTTCCTAAACTCTTTTAGTTACTTTTTAATTGTATGAAGTAACATTGAAGAGCTCCAGTTTAAACAAACTAGTATAAGCTTTTTTAAATTAACAATTGAAGCTAAAAATATAGTTCAGATATTTCAGTTGAATTTAATGATCTTGGCCATCATTTAAATTTAACCTATATGCCTCCCAAAGTCTTGAAACTCAACAGAATTTTCCTGTAATATTATCTTTCTAGAATGGATTGGGTCTCTTCTAGTTGTTCCAATATTGAAAAACAAAAACAAAAAAAAA
>RCUC01084842.1:0-21606 GCA_003697995.1 Taxidea taxus jeffersonii
TTTTTTTTTATTTGTCAGATAGCGCAGGAGCGAGCACAGGCAGAGAGAGTGGCAGGCAGAGGCAGAGGGAGAAGCAGGCTCACTGCTGAACAAGGAGCCCGATGTGGGACTCGATCCCAGGACGCTGGGATCATGACCTGAGCCGAAGGCAGCCGCTTAACCAACTGAGCCACCCAGGCGTCCCTTCCCCCTAGGTTTTAAAAAAACAAAAAACAACCTTTCTGCCCTTAAGAGTTGGACCTTTATGGTCTCTAACTCACCTCAAATAATATTAACTAGGGGTCCTTGAGAAGCCATTTAAAGGAAGAAAGATAAAGGTGTGGTGGGAGTTGGTGCTCTCATCTGTACCAGGCGGTGGTGTGGTGTAGTGTGAAGGCACCCTGAAGTGGAGCCCTTCATCAGACTTGGGTTGGTACCTGTTCAGCCCCTGCTGTTTTCAACCTGTCGTCTCATCCCTGCCTCTCTGCTCCATGTCTTTGACATACAGTTTTACTTAAAGTCCATTCTAGCTCTGGTAACCCTAGAGAGCAAAACCTTGATTTAGAATCAATCAGAACAGTTTGTTACTGGGCAGGGCTGTTGGCAGTGGGGCGGGCAGGGATGATGATATACTGTATGGGGGAAAGATGGGGAGTTCATTATTATTAGCTACAAAGCAGGATACTAAGTGACCTGACCCAGTCAGCAGAGCTGGCCTGAATATCTGGCAGCTACGCTTTGTCCTGTGTTCATGCCAGGAACAGTTAACTGTTTGCCTTTTGAGTGGACTGGTGATTCTTAGTGAGTTCATTGACTGAAGTAGCTGATGGTGGTAATGATTAACATTGGGTCAGTTGTGGCTTCATCCTTTATCTGTACCTGTGCTTTTACCCTTTACATAAATCTTTGTATGGTAATCATTTCAAACAAGATCTGTTTAATGATAAGTGGATCCCATTTTAATTGGTATATCTAACTAGTTCTTCCTATCTGTTGATGGTGGAGAGAAGAGTTCTCTGATTCCTGGGCAAACAACAAATCCTTCCAGATTGGAAGTTAAGTAAGGATTCATTCTTAGGTGTTGGTGACATCAGTAACTTTGTATATGCATCTAGTGATGTTCCCTGAGCAAGACCTTTCTATGAAAGTCACCCCGGGTGTTAAATTGTCATTGACCAAAGGGAAGGAAGCTTGTTCCACATCTCATGAGCTGGAAGATCTCTTCCTTGGATCAGGCTAAACTACGATCTGCTATGAATCAGAACCATTTGAATGCCCAGAATTAGGCTCTTTCTGAAGTTTTAAATTTTCTGTCCACAAAACAAGGCTATTAGCATCCTAATATTGTACCTCCTGCAAGGAGTCTAGAAGGTGAATTTTGTCATCTCCTTTGCCTTCTAACATTATCTCCCTACTGACTATAACTTCCTTACCTTGCATTGAACATTGACGTGAGGTGTCTGGCTTTGGAGAAGTCCTTTTGGAAGTAGGGAACGATTGGTTTCATTTCTAGGCTCTGGAGCAATGTTGATTGTGTTGGTGTTAGTGAGGCTGGTTGTTTTGTTTTATTTGACAGCTGACTATACCGTATATACCTTTTTCTACTTTTGTGTGTTGCAGAAAATTCAGACTGACGTAAGAAGCGTGGTAGGCAAAATGTGTTCAAATAGTTTTAGAAATTGATATCTTTCATTTTGTGTGTGTGTGTGTGCGCAGGTTTTGCAGACTTTGGGCACAGAAACTTACCGGCCTAGTTCTGCCTCACAATGTGTGGCTGGTATTGCTTGTGCAGAGATCCCAGTGAACCAGTGGCCAGAACTCATTCCTCAGCTGGTGGCCAATGTCACAAACCCAAACAGCACAGAACACATGAAAGAGTCAACATTGGAAGCTATTGGTTACATTTGCCAAGATATAGTAAGTACTGCCTTCTGTATCCAACTTCACATAGCTCTGATTCCCTCTTATTGTGACGTGCGTGGTATTAGGATTATTCTTACATGATGGAGAAAGCCAAGCTACTACAGAATGTCTTACAAGTAGGACTGCTTTATTTAATCTAGACTTTTGTGTTTGGATAGCTGATTTATCCTCACATTGCTAATCATGTCCTAAAGTAAAGAGAATTGAGGATCCCAAGCTCAGAGTAGAAATCTGTATGCTTGGAGAGGTGGGATTTCTAGACTTTTTAAAAGAGGATATGCTGGTTGTGGAGCATCCCTGACCCGGATCTCTTTCTCACGATCCTCAGTGTACCGCAGCATGTTGTGTTACTCTGCATGTACCATTTCACAGAAACACTTTGCCAGCGCTTGCTGTGGTTGGCTTAGCCACCGAAGGCACAGCAGTTTGTGAAATGTAGCCCTCCTGAGACTGTGGCTACTACTGAGGCTGCCACCTGGGTGTCTGTTTCCATATACAAACTGGATGAAACAGGAAGTCCGCACTTGACCTGGACTTAGACTGCCTAGGTGTTGTGCCTGGACAGTTGATACAGATGGCCTGGGAAGAACACCAGACTGCCATGTCCCTTTGCACAGAAGGGGGAAGAAAAAACCAGCATTACTTCATACCCAGAGTCCTTATGCTAAGAAATCAGATGAAGTTGATGGATTTAACTTGTTTTAGTTCAATTTTGGACTACTAGGCCCAGGGATATTTTGCAGGTGGTTTGTCCCTAAATGGAAATGTGTGGGAAAAGATCAGAGAAAGCCAGGATACTCACTCGAGTGGATTTCACAGTTAAAAGGACTGCTGATTAGTCATGAGCTCATTATTTTACTCACTGCACTTCTCTGCTTGTTTCAGGACCCAGAGCAGCTACAGGATAAATCCAATGAGATTCTGACTGCTATAATCCAGGGGATGAGGAAAGAAGAGCCCAGTAATAATGTGAAGCTGGCGGCCACAAATGCACTCCTGAACTCATTGGAGTTCACCAAAGCAAACTTTGACAAAGAGGTGAGTCTTTTCTGACAAAAAGGTATAGGGTCAGAAGGTAAGAAGTAAGAGTTAAATGCAAGGTGTTTATTAAGTTTGTGGTCTAGAAAGTACCATCTTGTTTAGGTGCACTCATTTCCATTCTAGTGAAAATTTGTGTTGTGTGAGAAATGGCCATGGAGTAGGTGTTTGCTTTTGGGAGGCTTTTGGGAAAAATGTGATCTGAATTGTTTCTAAGCTTAGGTTTCTCCTAAAAAACATGGAAGTTGGGGCACCCAGGTGGCTCAGGCAGTTGAGCCTCTGACTCTTGTTTTGGCTCATGTCATGAACTCAGGGTCCTGAGATTGAACCCCATGGCTGGCTCTGCACTCAGCACAGAGTCTGCTTGAGATTCTCTCTCTCTCATAGATAAATAAATAAAATCTTAAAAAACACAGGAGGTTGTAGAGTTTAATATAAAAAAAAAAACTGGCAGCTGACTGGCTTTTGGTGGCACATCTAACTCTTGATCCTTGGGGTCTTGAAGTTGAGCCCCTTTTTGGGTATAGAGTTTAATTAAACATTTTTTTTTAGAGAGATAGAGTGAGCATGCATAAGCAGGGGGAGTGGCAGGCAGACGGAGAAGCAGGTTCCTCGCTATGCAGGGAACCTGACATGGGACTTGATCCCAGGACAAAGTTTATTTTGCCTGAAAGTATTTCTCCCATTGCTTAAGTTGTGTAAAAAATATACAGTAACATAAAATTTACCATTTTAAGCATTTTTAAGTGTACAGTTCAATAGTGTTAAGTATATTCCTGTTGTTTTACAGCCAGTTGCCAGAACTTTCTCATTTTGCAAAACTGAAACTGCATTGAACAACTCCCCATTCTCCCCTTGTCAGGCCCTGGCAACCACTTTTTTACTTTCTGTTTTAAAGATTTGTTTATTTATTTATTTGACATAGAGAGAGATCACAGGTAGGCAGAGAGTCAGGCAGAGAGAGAGGGAAGCAGGCTCCCCGTTGAGCAGAGAGCCCGATGCGGGGCTCGATCCCAGTATCCTGGGATCATGACCTGAGCCGAAGGTGGAGGCTTTAACCCTGAGCCACCCAGGCGCCCCATTCTGTTCATCTTCTGACTACTGTGAATAATGCTGCTATGAACACAGGTGTACAAGTAGGTCTTTGAGGCCCTGCTTTCAGTTCTTTTAGGTCTATACTCAGAATCACTAATTATATGGTCTGCAAGTGTTTTTGTGTATTTGTTTGTTGACACTTGAGCTGTGCCTTTTGCCATTTCTTGGTCTTATTGTGATCAAAGTAGGGAGGTCTAAGAAGCCAAAGCAAATTACAGTTCTAACTACAATTTTTCTAGACAGACTCGCTCCTTTAAGATTTCGGAAGACTTGGAATAGTAGCAAATGATTTCATTGCTCTGTTCTCTTGTAACTTACCATGTTTGATGGAGGTTTGCCACCTCCCAGAAAACAAATTTATGTTTGAAGTAAAGCGGATGTTTTGAATTCTCTTAAATTTTAAATATAAAAAAATGGGTTTTCCTAATGTAAGGTCGGGGGGGGGGTAACCATTTTTATTTAAACCCTGTGACCTACATTTTCCTATTTACTTCCTCCTTAGAGTCTTGTTAGTGAAGGTCATTTTGGGGATTAAAAGATTAGAGACCTCTTTAGAGGGCGGGTCATGTAGTAGACACAGGAGGCGGACTCTTGATAGCCTTCGTGGTGCCATTGCTGTGTCAGGGAAAAGCTTCTTGATTGGTTCAGGGTAATGGGGTCCCTGAGAGGGGTAAAAGGTTTTCCCCGAAGAGCTAGTCTAGCAGTCTCCATATATGCGGTTGGTACTCTTCTTACTCTCTTGATCTTTGTTCGTCCCGCAGTCCGAGAGGCACTTCATCATGCAGGTGGTCTGTGAAGCCACGCAGTGTCCAGATACAAGGGTGAGTGGGAGCGCCGGTGAAAAACCTATCTTCGTCTTTCCTGGGAAAGGCTGTCTCTAGATCACGGTTTGTAATGTTGGGGATCAGGTGACTTCAGAAATAAGGTTTGGCTAATGCTGTTCTTAATAAAAGAGGTAAAAAAAAAACAGTTCTTGGAAAATTAACATAATAGAAGTTGCCATCCTTTTAAAAAGGTTTAAGGAAGAAATGGTTTTTGATCACCCTTGCTACTTAATTGCTGTAAGTTACACAAGTGATTGATTTTCATTGTAGCCATTCAGCTTTGCTGTTGCTATAACCTAAACCTTGACCCTTGAAGTAGATGGGAGTAACGTCCAGTCTGCTGGGCGGGGGGGAGAGGAGAGGAAAAAGAAATAATAAGGATGGTGAAAAAAGGGGAAGAGATTGATTTTGGGGGAAATGTTGACATTATCCAGATATACCTCCGTTGACCCTTTACGTTACTGACCCATTTATGTGACTTACCTCTTTCAGACTACGTTGTTAAACTAAATAGCAAACTAATCTTTTCTTTGTGAAAGGTACGAGTGGCTGCCTTACAGAATCTGGTAAAGATAATGTCCTTGTATTATCAGTACATGGAGACGTATATGGGTCCTGCTCTTTTTGCTGTAAGTATTTCTGTTTTATGTATGTGAGCGTGTAACTGGTTGCAAAACTCCTCATTCTTGCTGTTTTGTCATTTCTGTAATTTTTTTCCCTTAATATTATGAAATCAAGGAAATTCCTTGAGTCTTAGTGTTATGTTTAAGCCATCAGTAATGTGCCAGAAAAAAACTTGTACTATCTTTGTGCTGGGAAAGAGTGTATTTTAAAAGTCTTTTTCCTGTTTCTGCCTTTCATTTCAGACCCCGCTTTCATAAATCTACATTTTTGACACTTGAATGTTTGTGGTTGGAAGTGGGGGGTCTAACTCGAGCCAGCACTTACTTGGGGTCTGGGATGTCTTTTTTCTTCCCTCCCTCTTAAGATCACAATTGAAGCAATGAAAAGTGACATTGATGAGGTGGCCCTACAAGGGATAGAATTCTGGTCCAATGTGTGTGATGAGGAAATGGACTTGGCCATTGAGGCTTCTGAGGTGAGCCTGGGAGAGAGTCGGTACGGGGAGAGTTGTTTCTCTGACATAGTTCCTTTGTGGGCATTAGGCTCCTCTGGGAAAGCTTTATTCTGACTGGGCTTAGAGGGCATCTCCATTTGTAGAGATTTTGCTTTCTCTGCTAGCCAGAGCCCCTCAGGAGGGAGACAGACCCGTAATGAGACATTTCATGCTTTACCGATCAGCCAGACGTGATTTATTATAAATGTTGATGTTAGTACCATGAACACAAGGGGGCAGCAGGCAGTCACAGTTTAACAAGGTGACGTGCAGTGCTGAATTATTTCCTTTTGGAAGTCCTAATGAAAACATGGGATGCATAATTGATAGCTTACCAACTTTGGTGAAGAAATTCCATAGAGACAAGGGGGCTAATTCTGTACTTTGCAGTCTTTGAACTCAAGCTTTGTTTCCAGCCTTGTCTTGTACACTTTAAGAAACACAGATTTATTTTTGACATCATTACGTAAACTTAGTACATCTCTTGATCCAAAGGTTAGTTAGATGACAGCTTGTTAATATGAATTGGGCTTGTGAAAAAGAAAGGTAGTTCTTAAGGTTGCCTTGGCCCTTTAAGGTGGATTATATGTATGGCCTCAAAGAATCACATTGAAGTAGACCAAAGAAATGAGGACCTCCGAAAGATCACAGAGGATGTTACCTTTGCTCTGTGTATTTCTGTACAAACCCCTGGGCAGCTCACATTGTAGGCCTCTAGTAGCAGCCTGTTTGCTGCCGTCCAGAATTTGCTTTTATGTTTCTCCTCAGGCAGCAGAACAAGGACGACCCCCTGAGCACACCAGCAAGTTTTATGCCAAGGGAGCACTACAGTACCTGGTTCCAATCCTCACACAGACACTCACGAAACAGGTGAGTTAACCTTGCAGATCGAGCCGGTTAAGCTGAGACATTGTCGAGGACTGGTTTGCTATGGAACAGTTTCTGTGAAGGGACTCGGCAACTCTTTAGCTGGTTGATGTTCTGTTATAGGTGACTGGGAACCGCTGAACTCGATCTCTAGGCTCTGAGTTGTTTGTGAAGGAGAGCTGGTTCTGAACATTTCAGCTTTGATTGGGCCCAGGCTACACACACGGATTCCCAAGTGCTTTACCTTGTCCAAAGTAATGCAGGAGACAGGCACTATTAAAGTTGCAGTAAAGAAAGGTTGACAGAGATGGGCTAGTTTCAGGCCACTCGAATACCTTCTAACATTTGAGTTATTTTCAGAAGTTCACAGTATGTATATACGTTTAAAGTGCTGATGAAGGGTGCCTGGGTGGGTCAGTGGGTTGGGCATCTGCCTTTGGTTCAGGTCATGATCCCAAGGTCCTAGGATCAAGCCCCATATCTGGCTCCCTGTTCAGTGGGGAATCTGCTTCTCCCCTTCCCTCTGCCTGCCACTCCCTCTGCTTGTGCTCTCTTTCTCTGTCAGATAAAATACAAAATCTTAAATGAAGTAAAATGCTGATAAGGTTGGGTAAGAATTATTCTGGGGGCATCTGGGTGGCTCAGTCTGTTAAGTGTCCTACTCTTGATTTTGGCTTAGATCATGATCTCAGGGTGGTGAGATCATTAAGCCCCACATTGGGCTCCATGTTCAGTGTAGAGCCTGTTTGAGATTGTCCCTTTCCCTCTCCTTCTCCACCCCCCTGCCTGTACTCTGTTTTTCTCTCTCTTAAAAAAAAAAAAGATGATCATTAACATCAGTAACATTCAGGACAAAATAAAAGCAGCAAGACTTCACGAAGATGTGGGCCTAGTGAGTAAATAAAGAAGTTCTTTCATAAGAAGTGTATCTTGGTTATCATTGTCCCCTTTTGACTTTAGGCATCACGGCATTTTTTGGTATGGTGTTTGGAAAGATTCTTTTTGTCCCTCCTCTCCTCTGCTGCACGTGGAGCATTCCCAGTGCTCTGAGGGAACACTGCTGTGACTTGGAGCACTGCAGAATTTCCCTGTACCCGGGAATGTCATTTGTGTTTACGAAAGTACGTGACTCTTTCAGTATAACAGTCTTAAAAGGTAACTAGAGATGTATTTGGTCTGAAATGGACTGGGTGTTCTCTCGAATTTTTGTCTCTTTGTTCAGTCTTACAGTTACTTCTGTGTCTTTTGGCCTTAGTATTTTTCTAGCTTTTGTATATTTTTATTATGCTTCTCACATTTGGGAACAAATCATTCTTTAGATATGTAATATTCTGAAGCTGCAGAAGGCAGCCTACCTTAAATTGCTGTGTGGTAGGAATAGTCACAGTAAGGAAGAAAAACCTTGAATTCTACTTTCAGGGGTGATCTGTCTGAATGGAATCTTTTTTTTTTTTTTTTTTTTTTTTTAGTTTAACTTCTCATTGAACTACATATAATTAGTGGCACACTAGAAGCCACCTCATGCCTTCTTCCTAGTCATTCATTGTCTTCCTCTTAGCGCCAGAGGTTAATTTTGATTGAGTTTGGACTTCGTATAACTAGAATCCTACAGCATATCCTCTTGTTCTGCCTTTTGCTCTCTATCTGTTCGAGTTCCCTCCTCTGGTTGCGTGTAGTGGAGGCTGGCCCGTCTCACTGTATGGTACCCAGTGGGACTTTGCTCCGTCTGCATCTCATTTAACAAAGGTTATGTGTGATGAATCTTTGTGGAAGAAATGAAAATATAAAGGTCTTATATTTTATTTACATCCCCCAAACTTAAATTCCAGTCACATTTGGGAGTAGTGAGAAGACCTTTTGAGTTAGTAATTCTGGGTTTTCTTAAAGTGTTTCTTGAACAAAACGATGACCAGTGCTATACTCTCGTCAGGATGAGAATGATGACGACGATGACTGGAACCCCTGCAAAGCTGCAGGTGTGTGCCTCATGCTGCTGGCCACCTGCTGTGAAGATGACATCGTCCCACACGTCCTCCCCTTCATCAAAGAACACATCAAGAACCCTGACTGGCGGTACCGGGACGCGGCAGTGATGGCGTTTGGCTGCATCTTGGAGGGACCGGAGCCCAATCAGCTCAAACCACTCGTCATCCAGGTGAGCTGAGGGAGTTTGGGGGCGGTAAGGGGGATATTCATTGTTTGAACTTTTTCCTTGAAAGTGCGCCTGTATTTTCAAAACAGAACTGCATAGTCATCCGAACAGGTTATTCTGGATTGCTGTTTGCTGTCAGTGGAGGAAGGATGAAATGTATTTCTTGACTTCTTTTTTTTTTTTTAAAGCAAAAGTCATGATTTGAAAAAATGCAGAAAAGACCCAAAATAAAAAGTCATCTTTAATCTCACTGCCCAGGGATAAACATTGTTAACTCTTAGTGTTTACCTGTGTGGCATTCTTCTGTATGCACGTATGTTTGTGCAACAGGATGGAGTTCTTACTGGGCAGTAGCCTTAGAACTTGTCTTTTCACTCACTGCTGTATTATAAACCTTCCCCGTGACACATTTAGCGATGTGATGATTCTGTCCTTAGGACAAAATGGTTTCTATTGTAATGAAAAGTCTTGTGGAAATACTTTATTGTACTGTTATAAGTGATAGAAGAGTCCACTGTAATTGAGTTTCGTGCTTATGGAACTGAGCCTTTCGGAATGTAGCCAGACGCCGTCACAGGTCCTCTAGGCGCATCACCTGAGTGAGTCAGTAAAAGGCTGGTAGAAGCATCCATACTAGGCTCTACGCCGGGATTTGGTGAAGAGAGGACTATTTCACTTTTCATTTTAATTTTATTATACTCTTGGATATGTGACAGATGTATCTTAAAATGACAAACTATCTTGATGCTTCGGGTAACGCAGTCATCAGGGGGCACCTGGCTGGCTCATTTGGGAGAGTGTGCGACTCTTGGTCTAGAGATTGTGAGTTCAAGCCCCATGTTGGGTGTAGAGATTATTTGAATAAAACTTGAAAAAAATCCCAACCATTGGTCTTTTCTCTTCAGTCAACATGAATTTTAATCTTTGCTTGGCTCTGCTGACAACTGCTGTACTTGCAGGCTATGCCCACGCTAATAGAATTAATGAAAGACCCCAGTGTAGTTGTTCGAGATACAACTGCGTGGACTGTAGGCCGGATTTGTGAACTGCTCCCTGAAGCTGCCATCAATGATGTCTACTTGACTCCCCTGCTGCAGTGTCTGATTGAGGGCCTCAGTGCTGAACCCAGAGTGGCTTCAAATGTGTGCTGGGTAAGGGTTTTTCTTCCGACTGAGATATGCAGTGGGGCTGAGCCATTCGAGAGGAGGTAGGAGGTGTGGGAGAGAAATGGGTCTACCTCACTGGAAGGCCTTTTCTGAATAGCATCTCCTTCCTAATTTCTTCAGTTAAAATGTGGGGGATGCCAATTGCATGAGCCAGTGGGAGCTGTTGACTCATGATGACTGGTCTCAAACCGTTTAGAATAGTCATGCTAACCCAGTGGGAAAACTGTCTGGACCTGGTTTTCTTTTTCTCAGTTGCTTAGGGACAAGAAATTTTGGTTAAGGTAGAGAGTTGCTGGCTACAAAAAGTACCATTACTAACAAGGGGCAAAAAGGAAAGAAGGTAGGCGGCCCAGGTGCTGAGTCAGTACAGGCTGAAGGTAGTTCTTTAGGGCCCTTTTGGGGGTGGGGGGAAGATCAGATAGGAAGGAGTGGGGCTTTTGCTTTTCTGTAAGTGGAGAAAGAAGTGTAGTGGTGGGTGTTTGTGGTAGATGAAAGTACTCTGCTGCTGCTGAGAGAATTTGGGGTGGGACAAACAATATAAATAAATAAATTAAGCAAATATATAATTTTAAGGGTGTCTATAAAGAGATTGTCTTGAGACGACCTTGACAGAAACAGAAAAAGTTAAGGATTCACTAGCATTGATTTATTCGTAGATCAATTGGAAAGGAATACTGCCCATGGTATGTTAAGGAAAAATGGGGTTATCTTGGGGTAGGGTTATTTTCAGAACTAATATTAAAACTCTGTCTGGACTTAAGGCTTTCTCCAGTCTGGCTGAAGCTGCTTATGAAGCCGCAGATGTGGCTGATGATCAGGAAGAACCAGCTACCTATTGTTTATCTTCTTCCTTTGAACTCATAGTTCAGAAGCTCCTGGAGACCACAGACAGGTGACTGATAACTACACAGAACCGGGTGGTGTCTTTGCATCCAACTCCTTTTACCCTGGGTGAGGGGCATCTAGCCTAATCACAGGAACATAGTAACAAGAAGCGTTGAAAGAATCAAATAGTAGATGATTTGTTTAGATAAGAGAAAGGGGCACCTGGCGGCTCAGTTGTTAGAGCATACGGCTCTTGATTTTGGGGTTGTGAGTTCAAGCCCCACTTTGGCTTAGAAATTAGTTTTACATAAAAAAAGAGAAGAAAATGTTGACTCTGTCTACCTTAGAATGTTCAGGTTACAAGTAAAGCCAGAAAATAGTCTCATATGAAGAGGAACTGATCTGGGGCACCTGGGTGGCTCAGTTGGTTGAGTGGTTGAGTGTTCAACTCTTGATGTCGGCTCAGGTCATGATGTCAGGGTTGTGGGATTAAGCCTTGCATCTGACTATGCCCTGAGTGTGGAGTCTGCTCAGGTTTCCCTCTCCCCTCCCCCCATTCTCCATCCCTCTCTCTCCCTCTTGAGATTTTATTCATTCATGAGTAAGAGAGAGAGGAGAGGGAAGAGTAGGCTCCCCGCTGAGCAGGGGGGGGGAGGGACCCCCCCCCCGCCCCCCCCCCCCCCCCCCCCCGCAATGCAGGGCTCCATCCCAGGACCCCAGGATCACAACCTGAGCAGAAGGCAGATGCTCAACCCGACTGAGCCACCCAGGCGCCCTTCTCTCTCTCTCTTTAAAAATCAAAAAGGAATTGATCTAGAGAGGTCCCTTCATTTTGCAGTATCTACAGTTAACAGGAATTTTAAATTACCGTATAAAGGAAATAACTCTCATCATGGATTTAGTTGCCATGCCAGATCATTAATTATTATTTCTTAATAATAGCTGAAGAACTCGGCATAAAATAAATTATTATAAATTGAGTTTTTGAAATTTTTAAGTAATCTCTACACCCAACGTAAAGTTCGAACTCATCCCCAAGATCAAGAGTCACATTTTCCACTGACTGAGTCAGCTAGGGACCCCTGAAATGTAGTTTCAGTGGGATATAAGTTGGGATAACCTTTAATTATTTTGGTTTTATGTGAGCTATACTGAAAGCCGTGCTCAAAAGACACCATGAGGAAGGAGGCAGGGTATAAACTTTTCTATGCTTAACTAATTCCATCTCTGCTCCTATGACCAAAATTATGTATAATACCATCTCTCGCAGATGAATGAAGAAAATTGAGCTTTCTCTTAGTTATTTAGGTGATCTTGTCAGTTGGGTTCTTCAGCATTTTAAACTAGTTTTTTCCCTATAATTTAGCCCATTTCCATAGACACCATTCCGAAGTATAACCAGGTCTGGAAACCCCTAGTGAACATAGCCATTGGCTCAACAGTTAGAAATTTGGTTCCTGGGTGTATTGTGTTGCCACACTCAAACCACATTCACAATCATAGCGGTTTCTGGATTCCTTATTTTCTGGGAGACAAGGTCTAGGTTATTACAGCTCTCTTCTTTCTCGGGTAAGACTTTCGGATTGTGTGTTCCCTACAGACCTGATGGACACCAGAACAACCTGAGGAGTTCTGCATATGAATCTCTGATGGAAATTGTGAAAAATAGTGCCAAGGATTGTTATCCCGCAGTTCAGAAAACTACTCTGGTTATCATGGAACGACTGCAGCAGGTGCTCCAGATGGAGGTGAGGCTGGGCTGGTGCGGTGGGGCAGGGCGGGGCCACATCTTCTTTAGGTGGTTTGTATTCACGTTTAGGTGGAAGTGTGTTTTTCTCAGAAAGGTAGAATGCTTATACAAAAACTGTTGCCACTTAAAATTTGCATTGCTCATCCCTGTTTACTTACACTTGTATCACAATGTATATTTAATGTAAGCTTTTTGTTTATTTCCTACATTAGCATCAATAAAGATTATTTAATGGTCCTGGCAAACCCAGCAAAAACAGAAGCATTGAGGGAGTGTAGAGCTCTTTTAGAAGCTGTTTATTCAGACTATGATGATGTTCTTTTCCTTGCAGTCACATATCCAGAGCACATCCGATAGGATCCAGTTCAATGACCTTCAGTCTTTGCTCTGTGCAACTCTTCAGGTATGAGGAGGGTGCTTTATCACCCATTCTGATGCTGATCAGAAACTCTTCTCAGAAGGCCTTCATCGGTGGTTGATTGGGAGAGTGATTTTCCATTTTCTTCTCTATACAGAATGTGCCTTTTGCACAGTGTAGGCTAGGAAACTACTTGGTTGGTGGTGTACCACCAGCTGTACAATGATTTTGTGCTGACAGCTTCTAGTCTTTGGTTTTCATTGGGTTGTCCAGAGGTAGCCCAGTCAGATTTGGTTCCCAGCTGTGGTTCACTCGGCTAAAAATACAGCCTTGAGTTTCTGCCATCATCTTGTGAAACAACAGTTCCTATTGGAAGCCTTATTATAATTCGAATCATTTATTATACCAGTTGTTCAGAGTAGACTTTTTGAGGGGAGACTGGGAAGATTAAAATCACTCCTCGTTCATGACTGGCCTCCTGAAGTGACTGAGGTGCTATTCCCTATTTTACCAAAAATCAGGAAAACCCTAGAACTTGTGTTAAGGCTTAGGTGGGTACTAGGTTTTAGTATTGAGTGATGCTAACTAGGTCATCTTTCCTCTGAACTCCCTTCTCTTTCTTAAACTTAAAAAGCCTGTTTGCTTTTTTATAAATCTTGACTGTTAAGGTCTTTTCTTAGTCATCAGACAAATACAGGAATGATCTGGTGACATTAGTTGAAACAAAGGGTAAGGAGGGAGGTTTGAGAAATATTGAACTAGGAGAATTCAGGTTGGCTTTATTTTATCAGAACTATTTCTTGCCCATCATTAGTAAATAGGATATCGGAAGGATTGCTTTCTTGCTTTATGAGTAAGAACTGAAATGTAACCTGTCCTTAAAAGCTGAAATAAATTTAAACTGCTGTTCCAGAAAGACTGGAATATGGAGGCTGCTGATGGGTTTGTCAGGTGTAAATGAATTGGAGAAGAGATGATTTTGTGTACCAGGGAAGATATCTTGTGTTCGTTCAGAGTTGGGAAATAGGAGGGATATTAAAATGTATGTTTTATTGCAGATGATTTACACTGTCAGAGCTTTTGAGCCCAAGGGGTGTGTTTTTGGTCTTTCCAGAAAAAAGCCACAGGGCTCAATTGATTTTATAAAAAGGTGGATATAGTGTTCTGATTGGCAGGTTTGCAGTCAACACAACTGAACTCTTTTTCATTTCACAGAATGTTCTCCGAAAAGTGCAACATCAAGATGCTTTGCAGATCTCTGATGTGGTCATGGCCTCCCTGTTAAGGATGTTCCAAAGCACAGCTGGGTCTGGGGGAGTGCAAGAGGATGCCCTAATGGCAGTTAGCACACTGGTGGAAGGTCAGTGAGCCAGAATCAGGCAGGGACCGTCTTTAGGATGCAAATGTTTCAATAGCCATGGGGAATTTTTTTGACCACAGAAAGCATAGTCCTATATTCTCATTTACTGGGGCATGACTTGAGTACAAAGTTGGATTGAGTATAAGAGTAAATTTGTCCATAAGTGCCTGACCGCTGTCCTTGAAATGAAGAGGAGCCAGCTGCAACTCAGATTGGCAGGTTCCTTCTTCCTCTGAAAGTCTACTCACTTTCTTGAGGTTTGGCTCCTTTCAAGGATCGAGGACACAAAGGTTTCCATTTTCTTCCCTGGCACTTGGCACCTCCTAGTTTGGGTTGTAATGCTTTGGACTCTAGCTTGACACATCGTGGTGCTCAGAATAGGATGGAGTGAAACAGAGTTCTAGGAATTAATTGGTTTTCTGGTTGTTACGTGTCTGACTATACAAAATTGCTTTGAGGTAGCCATGTCTGCTTAAGACTCGTTGAAGGGCCATTAAAAGCACATTAAAGGGCACTTAAGAAACCTGGAATGCTGCTTTGGGGTTGGCCTGTATGGTGTATACACTGACCAAGGCTGCTACGCAAGGACCACTCCTGAGGACCATATCTATTACTAGCATCAGGAGGTTCACTTTGGCAGAAGGAAGCCCAGTCTGCTTTCCCTGGTGAGCTTACAGAATATGTCCTTGATGGAATTCCTCAGGGATGGACCCTGTTTTAAAGCTAGCTGCCAGAGAAGACATGTTATAATCAGATGAAGAGGTAGTATTGTTAGCTCATCCAAACAAAATTAACCCTTGAGAAAAGACTGCTGGTTTGTTGTTTGTAGCCAAAGTGAAATCCCACTCTGGAGATTTCGCATCATCTTTAGGGCATGAGTTAGGCCTTTCTAGCACTTAAGAATTTGGCTTGTCTGAGACAACCTTACTGTTTTTGTGATAGAGTCAGTAATTAACTCACACTGCACCCAACCTGTTGATTGGAGTGAATACATTTTGTGAGAGCTGGCATGGTTATTTTTGCTCACTTCTGTGATCTCCTGTGGTGCTCAAATTTTGTTTCTCTACAGTGTTGGGTGGTGAATTCCTAAAGTACATGGAGGCCTTTAAACCCTTCCTGGGCATTGGATTGAAAAATTATGCTGAGTACCAGGTAATCTGTGCCTTCCAAAAGAATACATTTATATTCTCATTTATCCCTGATAACTAACTCATGTTGCAAAGTCCAGGCGGTCTCTGTATTGTCTGCGGGTGTGGAGCTGAAGTAGTCGGTGAAAAAACCAGGATAGTTGATGGCCCAGAATAGCACCCGACAGCAGGGCTTTTTCCTTCACTCTTTTTTTTTTTTAAACCCCTGGGCTCTTGCCACCATTATTCCTGTGGATATTGTCATTTCCGTCCTTTCTTAATATCTTGGAGAGTCTTAGCTCTTTCCCTGTATGGATTGTTAAAATGATCTAATCTCGGGGGCGCCTGGGTGGCTTAGTTGGGTATGTGTCTGACTCTTGATCTCAGCTCAGGTCTTGATCTCAGGGTTGTAAGTTCAAGCCCTGCATTGGGTTCCATGCTATGCATGGAGCCTACTTTAAAAAACAAAAACAAACCTGAACTAATCTCAGAGAGGGAGAATGTTGGATGTTTTCTTCTTCAACTCTAGGCTCAAATGATAAAGAACCAGTGGCTAAATAAAAATAATGCCTTACCCTGTAGGTGGCCTGTTCCATTTGGAAGATCATTTCCTTGATTCTTTTCAGGTTTGTTTGGCAGCTGTGGGCTTAGTGGGAGACTTGTGCCGTGCTCTGCAGTCCAACATCTTACCTTTCTGTGATGAGGTGATGCAGCTCCTGCTGGAGAACCTGGGGGTGAGTATCTGTACACAGTCTGTAATTTACTTGTATTTGAAGAAATCTGGAAAGATGTTTAAAAATTTAAGTGAGAGGGAGTTATCAGTTGCCAGAATATTGGCAGTAGGTTCATGAAGAAGGGAATTGTTCGTTTTCACAAGATGATTCTATAAAGTAAGGTTGTAAAATTAATTAAAAGAAGGCATACTCAATACATGAAATGGGGGGGCCAGGGAGGCCGGTAAAGTGTATGTGTAATCCCTCTGTCCAGAGAGACCCACTAATAATTTTTGTGTATATCCTTAAGGTCAGTACAAAGCATGTTAGTAACTGTTTATTATAAAAAATGTTCCGTTAATCTTTGGACTGAATATTCTGGCTTTTATTGATTTGCTCTTCTCTGTCTCTCTCTTTTTTTTCCTTGGTCAGAATGAAAATGTCCACAGGTCTGTGAAGCCACAGATTCTGTCAGTGTTTGGTGATATTGCCCTTGCTATTGGTGGAGAATTTAAAAAATATCTAGAGGTTGTCTTGAATACTCTTCAGCAGGCCTCCCAAGCCCAGGTGGACAAGGTGAGCTTCAAACTATCTTTTAAGTCCATCCCTGATTGGATGAGTGGGACTTGTAACAATCCTACAACTAAAGGCTCTGGGTATGATGGAGATTCTGTTTGTCTCTTACAGTCAGACTATGACATGGTGGATTATCTGAATGAGCTAAGAGAAGGCTGCTTGGAGGCCTACACCGGAATTGTCCAGGGATTGAAGGGAGACCAGGAGAACGTGCACCGTTGAGTATAAAACCCAGTGAACTTAGTCCAGAGTTCATGTAGCCAAATAGGCTGTGTCTTTGGTTCTATAGCTCGTGAACTAGCACCTGTTGCTTAAAGGAAGGGGAGAAGGAACGGTACCCTCATTAAGAGTAGCTTTGAAAGAAAAGACAGTCTTTCCAATTTCTGCCCTCCCACCCTGCCCCTTACTGCTTTGTCTCACCTTTTTTGAGCCTCGTAATGGATGGGACCCAGCAGGGCTGTTGGTGCTGGTCATGTCTACACCTGCCCCGAGGTGGGGGCAGCTGTTGAGCATATGCACACCTCCGGGGCAGTTGTGTTAAAAGACCGGGAGATAACATTTTTTCTCTCCCATCTGATGTTCCTGTAATTGATTGGGGGAATATTTGTCTTTTACTTCTTTCTGCTATCATGGGCTTAGAGGAAGGGCTCCATTCCTTCTCTGTTATTTCTGCTTGTAATAGGAAGAACAGCTGCCTCTTCTGTTGGTGTGAAGAATGACATCTTAATTTGAGGAAGAACAGTTCAGTAGAACTATGTGCAACTAATTCTCCCTCCTGAAAGCCTGATTTGGGGTGGGGGGCAGTGTATTTGGAAATTTCGAAATGGGGTGTAGTCCTGCCAAAGGTAGGACAGCTTCATCAGATCTTCTGTTTCTATTATAGCGGATGTCATGCTGGTACAACCCAGAGTAGAATTTATTCTGTCTTTCATTGACCACATTGCTGGAGATGAGGATCATACAGACGGAGTAGTAGCCTGTGCTGCTGGACTGATAGGGTAGGTTAAATCCTGTTTCCAACAGCTGAACAGAACTTCTCATGGGAAGTGAGAAGACCTGTGGTGAAGAACTTTGAGGGTAGCCTGGATGGTAGTTATCCACTTCTTTGATACGGATAATTCTTTAATAGAACCCATGGTGTCCTGTTAAAAGTTCTCACAGATGATCATTCACTCCAGACCTTAGCTCTAGTCTCATTCCAGACCCTCCAGACTTGTAATTTCTCTTTGCTAAACTCTGCGGAGGTCTCAGAGGTGTAAAGTATCATCAGATCTGTGTCTGTCCCATATTCTGAGGTTGGTCAACAGTTTGCCTATGTTTAGCCTCCTGTATTGAAAGTTTGAGGCATGACTAGAAGAAAGAGCCATGAATTAGTTGTGGAACTCCGGGCCAGTCATCCTGACTCTTCAAACCTCATTTCTTGCATCTGTTTAGGGCAGGTGCTGAACTTACCCCCAAAATTTCTTCCAGCTTTAAAAAGTAGGTGAATTCCAAGGGACCCACAACTAGCTTAGCACTGGCTCAAAACAGGATAGGGGGATGAGGCTGGGAGCATGTTCTCAGGTGTGTGTGTTTTGCACAGGGACTTGTGTACAGCATTTGGGAAGGATGTACTGAAATTAGTAGAAGCTAGGCCAATGATCCATGAACTGTTAACGGAAGGACGGAGATCGAAGACTAACAAAGCAAAAACCCTTGCTACATGGGCAACAAAAGAACTGAGGAAATTGAAGAACCAAGCTTGGTAAGAGCTTATCTCCAGTGCTCTATTTTTTCTTTTTTGGGGAGGAGGCACAGTTTCTTCAGACGGTTCCCACAAGGGCTGCCTTTCTCTTGGTATTTTGTTTTGTACTCTTTCCCATATAAGTGCTTTTGAGCCTTTGTTCTTCAGGCTTGTACTAGTGGAAGGGCTGGGCATCCTCAATCTTTTCCTTGAGCCAAATGTTCGATTACTCGTGGTGAAGAATAGAACTTATGTAACTAGAATTCAGTGAAGTCCCCAAATGATTTTGGGCCCTAATAAAGTTATCAGTAATGGCATTTTCCCAGAATCCTCTTTTCTACTTGCTGTTCCCTTCCTCCTCCTGCTGCTTACTTTTTTTACTGCTTTTAGACTTGTGGCTCTGCAGAAGGTAGCCAAAGTCGAGAGTTGTCTGAGCCCTGCTTTCAAATGTAGTTTTATTTTCCTCTCACGTGCTTACTGTCTTACTCCAAAGACCTCAGTAGAACTGGTTATTTTGAGTTTTATCTTTTTAGTGTCCCTGCCACCCTCTAATGTAGGTGCTAATGAGAACAGGTAGCTGGCGCATAGGAAAACAAGAAAAAAAAATCCTCAAGAAGTTGACAGATTGATTTTGGGTTTATGAGCACTTAATTGTGGGAGTCAGAGAAGCGTTTGGCTCTCCTGGCTGTCTGATCTCACAGTTGACCTGTTTTCCATCTATGTTTTTAGATCTGTTACCATTGGGATGATAACCTGAGACCCCCACTGGAAATCTCCAATCTTTTGAAAAACCCGGAAGTGAGGAGTGTGCACGGATGCTGAATGTTTGGGAATGAGAGGATGAGTGAGTGAGGCTTGAAAACACACCACATTGAAAATCCTGCCGCAGCAGCAGCCGCCGCAGCCGCCAACAGCAGCGCTGTTAGTGAGCTAAGTAAGCACTGACTTCGTAGAAAACCATAACGTCGGCCATCTTGGAAAAGAGAGAAACGATGGATTTACTCGCTTAGGAAAAAAAAGAAAGTTATCTCTTCCCAGGAGAGGCTAGAACTAGCTTTTCTGTCTTTTGGCCGGTGCCGAGTGGAGTGACTGGTTTGGGAGAGGAGGAGGGACTGGGTTCAGCTGTGGTGCTTTGTTGTAAAAGGCAGCCTGGCCTTTGCTACTGATAAGGAAGATGGAGCCTGGGTCTCAAGCCCACCTTTGGTGTACCTTTGCCACACGGTACTGTTCGCGTGCCGGCTAAAAGGAGGGTGAGGGATTCTTTACAGTCTGAGAATGAGTGTGTGTGAGTGAGGCGGTATCCACATTCTCAACTTCAAGTCATTGCAGTTTCTTTTTCCCAGAAAAAAAGGGGTTAGATGTTGCATTTCATAAAACTAACCGAAGTTCTGTCTACTGATGCAGCACAAGAGATGTGTTAAAAAAAAAAAAAAAAAGGAAAGACGCTGTTTAGGTTTTGTTTTGTTTTCCTTTTTTTGTTTTGTTTTGTTTTTAATTATCTTCTAGGGAAAACACTGACGAATGGTCAGAGCTCCCGTATCCTGATCTTTTCATCAAGGCGCCTTTCCTAAATAATATGGTTCAACTGTGAATGTAGAAGTGGGGGGGAGGGGGGTGAAAAAAAACAAACTCGGAGTTAGAGGATCTAGAACAAATTAAAATACAGTTGTTACAAATAAAGAATGCAAACTTCAAAAACAAAAGAAAGCCACAGCCCAAACAAACCAAAATTTAGATGCTCAGAATTGGCAGCACAAAAGAATTCGTTCTCTCCTGACATGTATCGTGGTAGTCTGAACACCCCCAGAAAATTGTGCCAAAGAGTTTAGAAAACAAATATACAATAAAAGTACACACATGCACACACAAACACACACACAGCAAACTTCAGGTAACTATTTTGGATTGCAAACGAGGATAAATTTAATGTTCAAACAATCTGATAAAATAACCATTTGGAAACTGCTTGGCCTTCTGTTCTCTTTTATTTGATTACAATGCGGTTTTGGTCTCTTGCTGCACTTCAAAACGAACTAATCAACAAAATACAAAAAAGTATATATATACATATATATATACTAGAATTCTTATGATGAGAATGGCACTTGGAAAGGGTTTTCTTTTTCCACTGACGGTGAAGATTAATAAAATGGTGTCAAACATTCCCCTGGTCACACACACTGATATTTTTTTAAAAGTGTGATGTGCTATGAGAACCATATCAGACTAAGTTATTTTCCCTTTTACAAGGGAACAGGCACCCTGAATTTTGGTTTTAGAATCTCAGCAATAAGGAGGGATGTCAGTGAGCTTTGATCCCCTTTTGGTTTTGCAGTTACTAGGAGTTTTTGCTGGCATTTTGAATATGCTGCTTTCAAAAACCCCAAGGAAGATTTTTCATTGCTTCCTGGTATTTGAAGGATTAAAACACAAGACCTTAAATTCCCACTCTCATGTCCATTCTAGCAAAAAATGTGGGCTTACGTTTTTCTCTTTGCCATTTTCCCTTCCCTATCTAAGCCTTCCATTGATAAGTGGGATTGGCTCAGTTTTGCTTATCCATATGGCAGCATCTCTAATAGCTCTTGTACAGGGTATCAGATATTGTGCCTTTTGGTGCCAGGTTCAAAGTCAAGTGCCGATCTATGAACCAGTGTACAAAAAAAAACAAAAACAAAAAAACAGGTGTTTGAAGGAAAGACTCCATTGTGAATAGAGTTTGCACCACCTCCTAAGCCCTACTAAGAAGAGAGCTGACCCTCTAATGCCTTGTTTAAATCCTAGTTGTTTCTTGAAGGAGAGGGTGATACACTAACCATTCCTGGTAGGTGAGGGTTGGCCAGGGCTTAGGGAGGGGACAGGAATATTGGGGAGAAAAAAAAAATCTGATCATTCCTCAGTGCTACCCGTTTCTGTCCTGTGTGGGCTGCTTAGCTAGACAGCAGGAGAATAAAGTACACCGAGAACCATAATGGAAACAAAACCTTCCGTGTGTGTTGTCATGTTTTGTTCC
>RCUC01084845.1:0-20638 GCA_003697995.1 Taxidea taxus jeffersonii
TTTTTTTTTTTAAGTTGGGTTTTTAAAAGACTTGATATATATTTTCTTTTCAGTGTAACAGAATTCATTGTTTATGCACCACACCCAGTGCTCTATGCAATACGTGCCCTCCATAAAACCCACCTCCTGGCTCCCCCAACCTCCCACCCCTCCTCCCCGCCCCACCGCCCCTTCAAAACCCTCAGATTGTTTTTCAGAGTCCATAGTCTCTCATGGTTCTTCTCCCCTTCCAATTTCCCTCAATTCCCTTCTCTTCTCCATCTCCCCATGTCCTCCATGTTATTTCTTATGCTCCACAAATAAGTGAAAGCATATGATAATTGACTCTCTCTGCTTGACTTATTTCACTCAGCATAATCTCTTCAGTCCCATCCATGTTGATACAAAAAATTGGATATTCTTCCTTTCTGATGGAGGCATCAGAAAGTGTATAAGGGTGTATAAGGGCCACATCTTCCTTATCCATTCATCCATTGAAGGGCATCTTGGTTCTTTCCACAGTTTGGCGACCGTGGCCATTGCTGCTATGAACATTGGGGTACAGATGGCCCTTCTTTTCACTACATCTCTATCTTTGGGGTAAATACCCAGTAGTGCTATTGCAGGGTTTTAGGGAAGCTCTATTTTTAATTTCTTAAGGAATCTCCACACTGTTTTCCAAAGTAGTTGCACCTACTTGCATTCCCACCAACAGTGTAAGAGGGTTCCCCTTTCTCCACATCCTCTCCAACATACATTGTTTCCTGAAAAGACTTGATTTTTGACCTAACATATGATCTAACCTGGAGGATATTCCACATATGGTTGAGAGAAGTGTGTATTCTCTGTTGTTGGGTGGATTTTTCTCTTTATGTCAGTTAGGTGCAATTGATCTGTGATGTTAAGTAGTCTATTTTTATTGATATTCTATATGGTTTTCCCATTTGTTATTGGAAGTAGGATATTGAGGTCTCCACCTATTATTGTAGTGTTATTTCTCCCTTAGATATTGTCAGTGTTTATGTCATGTATTTTAGAGCTCTTATATTTGGTGCATACATGTGTTAAAATTGTATATTCTTGATGTTCTGTTAATATGTAATGTCCTTTTTCTCTTGTAACATTTTTTGAAAGATTTTATTTATTTGGCAGAGAGAGATCACAAGTGGTCAGAGAGAGGGGGAAGCAGGCTCCCCAACGAGCAGAGAGCCCAATGTGGGGTTCGATCCCAGTACCCTGAGACCATGACCTGAGCTGAAGGCAGAGGCTTAACCCACTGAGTCACCCAGGCGCCCCATCTTGTAACAGTTTTTGACTTATTTTGTCTAATATTAGCATAGTTCTCTTTTGATTACTCTTTATAAAGAGTGCCTTTTTTCATCTTTTCACCTTCTTTCTACATATATCTATAGATCTAAAATGCGTATCTTGTAGACCTAAATATGTTGTCAGTTTTTGAACTCTAGTCCTTCACTCTGTGCCTTTTGATTCTGAAGTGTAATCCATTTACTTTTAAATTAATTATCAATAAAGAAGGACTTTTGTCGTGTTGTTTTCAATATGTTTTACAGCCTTTTATCATTCACTTCTTCTATTACAACCTTCTGTTTACTTGACTTTTTTGTAGTGACATATTTTGGTTCCCTTCTCATTTTTTTTGCATATTCTATAGTTACATTGTAGTTACCATGGGGATTACATATAACATATTAAAGTTATAACAATATATTTTGAATTAATATCAGCTTAACTGAATTGTAGGTAAAAACTCCTTTACATCTATTTCCCCTCTGTTTCGTTTCAGTTACGTCTTCATACATCATGTACCCATTAACATAGATTTATAGTTATTTTATGTATTTGTCTTTCAAATCCTATAAAAAATAAATGTGGAGTTATAAGCCAAAACTATACTAGATTTTATATTTGCCTGTGTGTTTATCTTTACCAAGTACAAGTTACTGTCTCTCCTCATTTTATTTTAACCTGAAGAACTTTGTTTAGCATTTCTTAGAGGACAAGTATATTGATCCTGAACTCCCTCAGCTTTTCTTTATCTGGGAATATTTTAATTTTTCCCTTATCATTTAAAGGACAGTTTTGCTAGTATAGAAGTCTCAATTGGCAGGCTTTTCCTTTCAACACTTTAATTTTTTAGAGAGAGTTCAGGGGAGGGACAGCAAGAGTGGGAGAGGGACGATTCTAAGCAGGCTCCATACCCAGTGCAGAGCCCAAAATGGGGCTCAGTCTCATGACCCTGAGATCATGACCTGAACTGAAATCAAGAGTTGGGTGCTGAACCAACTGAGCCATCCAGGCACCTCTCCACACTTTTAATATGTCATCCCATTGCCTCCTGGCCTCTAAGGTTCCTGCTGAGAAATTGGCCAATCATCTTACTGAGGATTCTTTGTGTGTGAAAAATTGCATTTCTCTTAATGCTTTCAGGATTCTCTATTCGTCTTCAAATAGTTTGATTATATTGTGTCTCTTCTACATTTATATCTTTGGTTTCTTGAACTTTTCAGTTTATGTATTTTATCTAATTTTGGAAGTCTTTAGCTATTATGTCTCCAAATAATTTCTCTGCACCTTTTTCTTCCTCTCCTGCTTTTGAGACTCATGTAATGCATATGTTGCTTTTCTTGAGAGAATCCTTTGAGTCCCTTAGATTCTGTTTGCTTCTCTTCATTATTTTTTTCTTTCTGTTCCTCAATTTCTAATTGTTCCTTCAACTCTAATTTCAGTTGTCCTATCTTCAGGTTTGCTAATTCTTTCTTATTGCTGCGCAGATTTGCAGTTGAATCCCTCTAGTGAATTTTTCACTTTAGTTATTATACTTTCGAGCACCAGAATTTGTTTCCTTTTTATCATTTCTGTCTATTGATATTCACATTTTGGTCTTTCATTTTTTCCTGATTTCCTCTAGGTTCTTTGTGCATGTTTCTCTTTAGCTCTTTGAGCATATTTAAAACTATTGTTTTAAAGTCTTTAATAAGTCCTATGTCTCTGCTTCTTCAGGAATGGTTTCTGCCACTCTTTTTTTTCCCTTTAAATGATTGTATTTTCCTATGTCTTTATATGCCCTTGGTGTTTTTGTTGAAAATTGGGCATCTGTAAACACAGCCACCTCTTCTAGTCATTGCAAACTGGTTCTCTGCAGGGGCCGTCTTTCACTGGGTGAGCATGCTCTGAGCCTTAGAATCAGCCTCAGGTAGAGGCTTAATGTGTTCTCAGGTCTTTTCTGAGCATGCATCTTACTTGGGCCTTGCTTTTATTCCTTTATGTACACAGCTGCTTTTAAATGTATTCATATCTCAAAGAGTGTCACCCCAGAATTTGCAAGCCCCAGATGGTATAGTGTATGTCTTTACCTATAATTTCTTGTTCAGGAATCTATAGCTCTTAGTCTTCCTACAGCCCTCCTAAGTACTGCCTGTTGCTCTTCACTGCCTCAGCTCCAAGTTAGGTGAAACAGATTAGTTCCTCAGGCATTCCATAAACAAGTTAGAACATTACGTATGAAGTCTACTATGCTCCCTTGGGTTTGATGAATTAGGAACTGTGCTGCTCCCGCTAGACCAAGACTGCACCATACTGAGGAGAGGGCTGGGCAAGAACAAGTAAAAACATCATGGAATTTCCTGCTGTTTTGAATATGGCTTTTTCTTGATTGGGCATTTGCTTGGTTGCTGTATACCTTTTGTTTATTTTCCAGAGTTTCTATAAGACTATTTTAACCAGTTTTTGCTTGGGGTTTTTTTGTTTGTTTGTTTGTTTGTTTTTGACATCTCCAATGGGTAATAAGGGCTTAGAGTTACCTAGTCTGCTGTTTTGCTGATATCAATCCTAGGTATGAGTTTTTAAAAACCATACTAGAATTTACCAAAATAACTGTATTCTTCCCTAAAGAAATGACTTTCAGTTTATTTATACAATTACCAAAATGGTAAATACAAGAGGTATTTACAAAAATACCTCTTCACCTTCAAAGCCTATATCACATTCTTGTTACTCTTCAGTGTGGCAAACACTCCTTTTTTGGAGGCCAGATTTGATTTTGAGGAAATAATAGTCATTTGTTTGGTAATAAAAGGAGAAAGTTACACACTACAATTTTTAGTACAAAATTTTTTAATTGCCATCATAATGTAATTCCATCAGAGGCTCAGAAAAGATTTTGAGTAATGAGGTACAAATAATGGAGGAATCATTAATTGCCATTCTAAGTGATTACTATGAAGATTATAGTTAATTGACACTTGTGTTCTGATTTGGTGAAGTCTTATTTTAAAATCTCATTTTCTATTTATGTAATTTGTGTCAACTGATGGAAATTTTAGAATGTGCAGGTGCATCTTTGTGGGAAATGAATAAAAATTGTCTTTGAAATGGCACAAGTAATTACAAGATAGGATTTCTCTTTTAGGTGGGATCATCTAGGGTATGTCTTCTATAGTTCTGTGATAGCTATATGTGACATAATATCCTACTTTTTCTCTAGTTATGCATACATAGTTTTCAATTATAATGTTTCAGTTGAATTGAATGCTTCTTTTAACCATGTTCATAAACTAGTGAAATTTATCCTTTTGATATCACTCAGTTGCTATAAACTCAATTTCATATGAGCATTTATGAAATTCTGTAATATAATTTTGGAATCTTATATGAAGGAAAAAGAACCTGTGTGAAGAAGTAGTAAGAAATACAGATGATTATCTGTCAAATGTAATAATGGCTAAAAGCTACATTGAAGACAAAAAAAACGATTTGGCTGCAGCTATGAAGATAGCAAGAGAGTTAAAATCAGCACCTTCTTTAAGGACTTATTGTGACCTCAATCAGGTAATTTTGCTCATAATATGAATTTATTTCTGAGGTATATTACTTTACATGCTTTGGTATATGATATTTAAGACTTAATAAGCATTTATTTTTAGGTTATCTTAACTTCTCTTGGCCTCAATTTAGAATTCTTAGTGTTTAAATTTTAAGATAAATATTAATAAATTTGTTTAGCCTTTTATTGTTATTTACCAGTTAGAGAAATGGCACACTAATAAGGTCTTTATAACACATGATCTGAAAGCAAGTAGGGTGACATTGAGTTGGAAATTAATGTTCCTAGAACATTTGAATAAAAAAATGAGAACATGTAAGGGCAGAAAACTAAATGGGATTCTCTTTTCTTTTCATAAGCAATTTAGATATGACTGCCAGTTCTTGACTTAAAAACTTAATTCAAGTTCTCATTTAGGGTTTTTTTTCCTTTTCTTCCTGCCTCCTCAAATATGCAGATCAAGAGACAGGGTGCTTCCACTATGTTCTGTCATCTAGTAATGTGCTGAGGGAGCACAGTTGGGCAAAAACAAAAACGTTTTCTGATGACATCATTTGGCAAGACAGGATTAACCATCCTTTTTTCTGATTTCTACCTTGCTCCTTTGGGATATAAATCCTGTTCTATAATCTTTGATTCCTCAGGGCCTTTTCCCGTAGATAATCAAGTGTTTGGGATGAATTGAGGTATAAATAGAAGGCATTTGTTTATTTGCCTCCAAAGTCTCTAAGTGAAGGGAGAGGAATTTGCCATCATCTTAACTTGGTCAGCCCTCTCTCTAGCCATGGTTCTAAAAACAGTCATTTCCTGTGTATGACAAATGAGCCATTAGGAGGTGTAAAAAACTGTAAGATTTGGTATTCACCTGTGACACATGGGTGGCTCAGTCAATCCAGTGTCTGCCTTTGGCTCAAGTCATGAGCCCACATTGGCCTTCTTGCACAACAGGGAGCCCACTTCTCCCTCTGCCTGCTGCTCTCCCTGCTTGTGCGTGTGCACATGTGCAATCTCTCTGACAAATAAATAAAATCTTAAGAAAGAAAGATTTGGTGTTCACCCTAGTTAGATTTAATCAAGAAGATAAGGCAAAAAGACATTGGAGGATAGCAATGCCGATGCAAAGTGAATATGATCAGAATGTTCTCTGCTTACATAGCTATATCCCATTTGTTAACTAGTATCTTTTGTTGTTATCTATTAATTTATATCTCTAAAAGATTTTAAATTTCTTTAGGGGAAAAATCTTAAACACTTACTTGCATCCATTCCTTTGGGTGCCTAAAATTAAATCTTAAACACATTAATTAGTGAGATACTTAAAGGCTATAGTTTTCCTTGTAAAATCATTGTGTCAGTAATATTTATTTTTAAAATTCACCTCTGAGTAACACTTCTCTTTTGATTCTAGATTATCCGTACTTTGAAATTAACATTTGAGAGTGAACTGTCACAAGTTAGTTCTCTAAAACTGAGGAACTCTCCCAAGTAAGTAAGTTATAATTCAGGAGAACCTAAAGATTAAGTATAAAAATGTGTTAGAGCCTAAATGTATTAAATAGCAAGCAATTATAAATTGAAAATTTGTGTCACAGACGTTTCCCAAATTAGCAAACATGTAAAATAAGAGTAATTTATAATAAATTAGAAAAATATGTTGTCTTGAGGTTTTTTAATGTTAGCAACCGACTTTTAGAGAAAGTAATGAAGTTATATTGGAGCACTTAAAATGTTATTTTCAAGTTTTTAATGTTAGCAACTGACTTTTATTTAGAGAAAGTAATAAACTGGTATTAGAACATTTACTTATATGCTAATGTTTTATTTTAGGTTGAATATGAATTGCAGTGAGATCATCTGTATGTTCAACAATATGGGAAAGATTGAATTTGAGGACTTAACAAAGTAAGTGTAAGAATGGCGACATGGGGGTGCCTAGGTGACACAGTGGATTAAGCATCCAGCTCTTGGTTTCGGCTCAGGTCCTGATCTCAGGGTTGCAGAATCAAGCCCCAAACTGGGCTCTACACTCAGGATGGAGTCTGCTTAAGATTCTCTCTGCCCTCCTCTCTGCACATGCGTTCCCTCCCTCTCAAATAGATAAATAAATCTTTAAAAAATGGCAAATTGCCATTAATTTCTGAGAAGGTGTAAGAGAAAAGTTACCTAAGAGATAGGAAAATTGATGTGTAGTGTATAGTATGTGTGATTTCAAATACTACAAAATAATGTAAAGGGCAAAGGTTTCTATCAGTTAAATTCTAATTAATTTAAGAGTGAAAAGAGGGACGCCTGGGTGGCTCAGTTGGTTAAGCAGCTGCCTTCGGCTCGGGTCATGATCCCAGCGTCCTGGGATCGAGTCCCACTTCGGGCTCCTTGCTCGGCAGGGAGCCTGCTTCTCCCTCTGCCTCTCACTCTGTCTGCCTGTGCTTGCTCTCTCTCTAACAAATAAATAAATAAAATCTTTAAAAAAAAAAAAAAAAAAGAGTGAAAAGACCTAGAAGGGGTCAGTATTAAATGATATATGTGTGAAAGTTATCTTTGAGATTCAGTCACTCAGCCAGCATTGAACACTGATTTTTGTGCTAGGAACCATTATCATAAACACTGAGATATATGTCAGAGAAGTTACAATAAGTAGAGGATGACACGTAAACAATAAAGTAAGTAATTGCTATAATAGTAATATATGCAGAATTTAGTGGAGATGCAAAAGAAGTGAAGAGTCAGTTATTTGGGGGATAACAGGACACTTGGAAAAATAATTTTATTTTATCTATGAAAAATGAATAGCAATTAGACAGGGGGCCAAAAGGGAGGCAGTGAGATAATGTGCTACATTCAGGGAATTGCTTATATAATTCCACTTGGCAAAGAATACATATAGGCTAAATCCTAAAGACTTTGTATGCTCTGTAGCAGCAGTTGAACTCTTTTCTAGATGCATGTTATCCATTGTGGTAGCTACTAACCACATGTGCCCATTTAAATTTAAGCATAAATTAATAAAAACAAAATTAAACAAAAAATTGGAATGGTTCCTGGCTGGCTCAGTCAGTAAAAAGCGTGTGACTCTTGATCTCAGGGTCATGAGTTTGAGCCCCGTGTTGGGTATAGAGATTACTTTTTAAAACAGGAAAAATTGGATTCATCAATTGCACTAGCCACATTCAAAGTGTTCAGTATCTACATATGGTTTATAGCTACCATATTAGTGCCCCACATTTTCCCTGTTGCAGAAAGTTGTATTGGACAGCACAGCTGTAGACAGCAGAAACCACTAAAAGATTTTTGACATGAAAATAAAAACAATTAGGGGTGCCTGGGTGGCATAGTGGGTTAAGCCTCTGCCTTCTGCTCAGGTCATGATCCCGGGGTCTGGAGATTGAGCCCTGCATCTGGCTCTCTGCTCAGCAGCGAGCCTGCTTCCTCCTCTCTCTCTCTGCCTGCCTCTCTGCCTACTTGTGATCTCTGTCAAATAAATAAATTTTTAAAAAATCTTTAAAAAAAATAAAAATAATTAGGTTACATTTTAAAAATATAATTCCGGCGGCCATTTAGAGGATTATTTGGAAGAGTATGAGGCTAGAAGCTGAAGAATTAGATGGGCTATAGTATCAGTAGTCTCAGCAAATGATGAGAAACCAAACATAGGTAATAGCACAGGAGAGCAGTAGATACGACAAATGCTAAATAGGGAAAATTGATAAAGCTTATTAATTGAGCATTATGAATGAGGAAAAAGGAAGCATCCTCAATAATTTACAGGTCTGGCTTTGGTGGCTAAGTTGACAAATTATGGTATTATTTACCAAGATTGGGAATGCAAGGAGAAAATTTAGGAGTGGAGAAATAGTGGACATGTTGAGTTACTGTTGTTTACCAGATACCTGGGGAGAAATGTACAGAGAGCAATTAGCTGTATGGACTAAAACTAAAGAAGAAGTCTTAGACTTGATTCTGGGTTTAGGAGTAGTCAGAATATAGATGGTTTAGAAACCCCCAAAGAGTAAGTTCATTCACTTTGTAGATGGTATATCTCCAGGGGAAATCATCCCCCAGGAAGCATCCACATTCATTATCAGAGTTTGGTCCACAGTCTTAAAAGTCAGAAACAGACATGAAGAGATGTGCTGCAACCCAGGTAAACTCCTATAAGCCAAGTTTACAAAACTGAATGCCAGAATTCCGGTTTAGATAGAATGCCAGGCTATTAACTTACAGACAAATATAATTGCCACATGGTCTGGAATACTTGTGTTCGCATTCTTTTCCAGCATCTGAACAGGCTTAAGAAGTCAAAATATGAGAAATTGCTTTGTTTGCAGTGTTGTTTACAATAAGGAAAATAAGGTTAACCAAATAGCTTAATAGCATTAGGCCTAGATAGTACATTCCTAGTACGTCTTTTACTACGAGGGGAAAGTCCTTGCCAGAGGACTAGAGTACCAGTCCTTTGGCTCAAGTCATTTTCCCCAAGATATGGAGCCATGTGCCACATTTGTCTTTGTGACTTGACTTTTGCACTTCCATGGATAATCCTCAGCCTTCCCAATGAATACATTCTTTTAGATATTTTAATGACATGAATATGATTACTGTTGAATTTTTTTAAAATTTATTTGATAGAGATCACAAGTAGGCAGAGAGGCAGAGAGAGAGGAGGAAGCAGGCTGTCCGCAGAGCAGAGAGCCCAATGCGGGGCTCGAACCCACGACCCTGGGATCATGACCCGAGCTGAAGGCAGCGGCCTTAACCCACTGAGCCACCCAGGCGCCCCCTGTTGAATATTTTTAATGTCAAAAGCTATTCTATCCCTTTGAGACCACTGCATTGATTTTGTCTTGATTTTAAAGTTAATTCAGAGTAGTCTTAAATTTTTTTCTAGATCTAAGGGAATGTGTCATTACAATCTGCTTCTACTTATTACAGGTGGTAATTAAACAACAGATTTGCCTGGTAAGAACAGGTATTGATGTAAATCAATGACAGTGCCCGGGAAAAATATTAAATTTTAAGACCAAGAAAGAGTAACCTGCAAAATAAATCAAAACTGAGAAGGAATAGGCAGAGGTTGAAAAACAAACTGGAGAAAGTGGTGTTCTAGAAGTCAGTGGAGTTTATGAGACTGGAGTCAGTTGACTGTTAAATGTCCCAGGTCAAATGAAAATTGTTACAAAAAGAAACATCTAGTTTGCAAAGTCAGGTACATATATATATCCTCATAAGGTGTTTGAATTCAACATGTATTTTATTTATGTTCAAAGCATACCTTTTTTGGAAGAGACCAATAATATGTGTCATTGCTGAATCTAATTGGCTTTGTTTCTTACTTTTAAAATGCTTCTTAAATGATGATCTGTGATGAAGCTAAATCCATAATGGGTTAATTAAAAGACAAGCTTTTTGAGACCTAGTCTCATTTCTTTGATAGAATTTCTGTACTTGTAGACGGATAGCCTAAATCTGTGTGGATATGTGAAGAAGATTAAAAAAAATATATGAAGTAAACCACATAAAAAATTAACTGTGGGTTAATGGCTATTGAATAATACCCAAAGGATTCAGACTAATGATGATTTTTAGGCCAGGTGATTGCTCAGGATTATACCCTTTACTGTTTCCTATACTTTATTTTTAGGCCAGTAAATTAAAAAAGAAATAATCATAATATAATTTAAAATCGAACAGCTAAGCCAAATCAAAATGACCTCTTTTGAAAATCTGTATCCACTGTTCTTTAGGACTAGAAGATCGTGTCATGACTATATCATGTTCTTTCTTCAGCTTCTCATTGATTATACCTTTTGTTGACCTTTTAAAACCCTTAGGTTACTTAGGGCCGGGAATGAGCAAAAGTTTCTTTCTGCATAATGGAAATGTTTTAAAATTAGATTGTAGTGATGGCTGCACAACTGTAAATTTAGTAAAATTTATTGAATTTTATGCTATGTAAATTACACATCAGTAAAACGATTTGGAGCACCTGGGTGGCACAGTCCCAGATGAGGGTCTAACTCTTGGTTTTGGCTCAGGTCATGATCTATGGGTCCTGAGATCAAGCCACATGTTGAGCTCCACTTAGCATGAAGTCTGCTTGATATTCTCCTTCTCCCTCTATCCCTTCTGCTCATTCTCTCTCACTCTCTCAAATAAACAAATCTTTAAAAAATATAAAGTTATTTAAAAAATATTTCTGAGGTATCTATATAAAACTTTAGCTCTTTATATGTCTCACAATATTAATTGTCATGTGGGAAGGAAATAGCTAAAAGTTAGATATAAAAAATTTATGAAACAACTTAAAGTAGCCATATGCCTATCTATTTTTTATTTTTTTCTCCAAATTTTTATTTAAATTCCAGTTAAATGGCAGTGTACTGTCGGATTCTGGTGTAGATTTTAGTGATTTGTCACTTACAAACAGTACCCAGTGCTCATCAAAAGTGCCCTCTTTAATACCTTCTATTTTTAAAACAGATGTGATCCCCAAGAAAATGAAATGGGACAGAATGTTCAAAAGAAATACAGTCATAAAAAGGAATTTTCTTGTCACGATACCTACCCATTTCAAGAAAAGAAAAAGGTTGACATGTCTAATCTAAGTAATGAAACCTCATCACCTTCTTTGCATCGGGAAGCCAGTGATGTGCATTTAGAAGCAAAAGACTTCCAGCCACAGAAAGAGGTTGTTGCGGCACCATCCCCTAAAACCATTGCAGTTCTGCCTCAAATAGGATCTAGCCCTGATGTGATAATTGAAGAAATTATTGAAGAAAACCTGGAAAGTGAGTGAAAATTCAAAGCAAGGAAACAATATGTCTGTAATTAGAAACAAAATTAGTCCCTGTACTCAACAAAAACACATTACTGTTATCTTATACCTCATTATGAGTTAACACCTGTTTGTTCCTTACCCCTACTTTCACATTTTCCAAAGTTAGGAAAATTTTTTATTTTTAGTGCAATAATCTAACCTCTGAGATGTAAATTTAATATTTGGTTAATTGAGGTATTTGCCTTTCTGGTGTTCCACACATAAACTTTGTATAAAAGACAAAAATACAAATAAGAGAAATATTTGTAGAAGCAGTCTCATGGCTTTGTCCTTAAATTTAAGAACAGATTTTTTATTAAAAAAAAAAAAAAGAAAAAATAATAACAGATTTTCTTAAATCTTCATTCTGAGAGATAATCTGTTATTGTTGACATGAATATAATAGCATCTGTTTTGTAACATTTTAATGTATCATAATAGTTTGATTAGACTTACAGTACTGGTATTCTCCCCATGAACTACTACTGTGAAGTTAGTATACTACCAGTCTTCTTTAAGATCATTTTCAGGTTCAGTTTTTGGTCTCTTCTGTTCATAAATAAACTCTTCTGCCCTCCACTTCCCAATCTGTTTCATTTACTGATTCTCCAGAATGAACTTTTAAATGCAAAAGGGGGGGGGCACACATTTTTGGTTGTTTCCATTGTATTATTATTGCTGATATCTCAGTATTAAGAAACCTATCATGACTATATCTACTGATAAAAAGTAGTCTTATCATTCCAGTATTTTGCCAATTCAAGTACAGCTTTTTAAGCAGTAGTGTGTCATTGTCAACCTAATAAAACTAGTATAATTGCCTTTATTTCCTATTTTGATGAAACATGCTTCACAGATTATTTTGTGGGAACACCTAGAGATCCAAAAAAACCTTTTCAGAAAAAATCATATTTCCCTTTTGGATCAAAAGCAAGTACTTTAACAACTCTGAACTTGATGTTGTGGAGTTTGCTTTATGTAAAGTAACTCTTATGTAGTGTGAAGGCAGTGAGTTAAATGAATTTTACTATTACCTAAAACTTCCTCCTTTGAATGTTAAAAGTTTTAGCTGTTACTGGCAAAAGTATTTCTGAAATCTGTAACAGTTCTCTCAACTGCCTCCCCATTTATACATAGTAATTTCTTTACTCCATCCTCAATATGAGTATTCTTTTTGATATGTATCAGACAGTTAAAAAGATCCATTTATTCAGTTTTTATCATCTATATTTACTGTCTCCAATTCCACACTTCCTGTTCTTTGTATTTTAAACATTTTTGCTAAATAAAACACCACCTACATTGTTCAAAAATCATATATTAAAATACTGTGAAATTTTCCCCTAACCTGTTCATTTCATTCAGTCTCTCCCTCCCTTCCAGAGTTTCTTTGCATATACATATATGTATTTTTCTGTTTTTGTACATGAAACATAGCAAGCATACCATGCATACTGTTCTGTTCTTTTAATTCCTTTTTTAAAATTTATTTTGGACATCTTTTCAGTAGCTACATCTGGCTTCTTTACTGCTATATACAAATATTTTTCTCTTTTATTCTACCCTCACCACCCCTGCAACCTCCACCAAAACACACACATCTTCTCCTAAATGATGCTCAGTACATTCACTTTACACAGACTTTTTTTTTCACTTATCTAGACAGATAAGATTTGTATTCAGAATGTCTGTGGGCTTATTCTTTGTTCTTTGGGTATAGTAAAAACAGGAGTTTTTGTGATATGCAAGAGACCTACTTATTATGAATAGAGTTCTGAGTTCCAAAATGTTGATAAATAAATTCTGATATTTTGTTATAATGCAGTAGAGTTACAGCATATCTTGACTTTAGAATCTAATTATCACATGAACTGCAATTCCACTTAACATACTTGGCAAGTAAAATATTTGCAGTTCAGGTTGCTAAAGAATTTAATGTTGAAAGTGGGATCTGTTTGTTTTAGTGGTCTGGTTACTATTTTGGGTGTAGACTCTTGTGGGGCCTAAGTATTCTAGAGTTTTCAGTGCCACAAGACACTTAATATTCTTTTGGAGGATATTGCATTCAGTTTTTATGAGTTCTTTCCTATGATTAATGTGGTTTTAATATTCTTATCTAGGTTCTCCAGAGCTAGTTTTTGTAAGCCATGTAATACATCCTTGCCACTTTTACATCCGGAAATATTCACAAATTAAAGATGCAACAGTATTGGAAAAAAAGGTGAATCAGTTTTGCAATAAGAGTTTACACCTTGATCCTTCAGACATTTTGGAACTAGGTAATGAAATCTTATTCCAAGTTAAAGTATTAAGTTCATTTAAATATTATAGTATTTGGCGAACCCACATAGACCTTTTATAATACGGATTTGTGCTCCAAACATAAAAGTTTTATAATTATATAGTGTGATTTTATTTAGGTTAAGTTAGGTAAATATTGACTGCTGAGTAAGGTATATAAAAAAATTATCATTATGGAGTGGAAGTAGTTATTTTTTAAATTACAAAACCCTCCACAGGTTCCTTGTCTCCAGGGAAAACTGACCTGTAAGATGATTCCTTATAGTATAACTACAGTTCCTTGCTGTCCCACATGTGAATATTGAGGATGTCATTAAGCACTTAAATGAGGTGCAGGAGGACAGTATTGTCTATTTCCTAGGGCCACTCAGAGAGTAGTTGGTAAACTTAATCAGTCTATCTTAATTCTAAGGTATGTGTAATTTGCCATAATTTAGGCTTTTATTACAAATATTTTCTTTATAACTCACTGACTAAATTTGATTATGCTCTGTAATAAGGTAAAACTATGATGTGATTTATTAACATGGTGAGAAAACTGTTCTCTCTCTTTTTTTTTAAGATTTTATTTATTTATTTGACAGACAGAAATCACAAGCAGGCAGAAAGAGGGGGGGAAACAGGCTTCCTGCTGAGCAGAGAGCCCAATGCGGGGCTCAATCCCAGGACCCTGAGATCATGATCTGAGCTGAAGGCAGAGGCTTAACCCACTGAGCCACCCAGGCGCCCCGAAAACTGTTCTTTTAATAGCAATCAATGCGTATACATAATACCAAAAATTATTATGTGTTTAAGGTTATATTGTTGTTCTTTAAGAATGTGATTAACTCTTAGCTCATCTATGTGGCCTATCAGAATATCCAAAAACTAGGTCTATCATACACTTCTGACAAAAACTGATGGTAATTTTAAACTTTAGAGAACATTAAATTATAAGTATCTAAGAAAAGAGAAGTATGGTATTAAACATTTATGGCTACAGATATTTCTCTTAAAATTTAATACATGCCCAAAAGAGTTCAACTTAGATTGAGAAAATGTTCTAAAAAAGCCACAGTCATCCTTTGTTTTAAATTAAAGATAATTAGGGACACCTGGGTGGCTCAGTTGGTTAAGTGGCTGCCTTCGGCTCAGGTCATGATCCCAGCGTCCTGGGATCGAGTCCCACATCGGGCTCCTTGCTCGGCAGGGAGCCTGCTTCTCCCTCTGCCTCTGCCTGCCTCTCTGTCTGCCTGTGCTCGCGCGCTCTCTCTCTAACTAATAAATAAATTAAAAAAAAAAAATTAAAGATAATTATTATTTCAGGTAAATAAATTTACATAACTCGAATACTCATTTATATTTTGAGAAAGTGACAAGGAAAGAACTTTAAGGTGCTTTAATAGGATATCCTCTTGTTCCCTTTTCCTACCTGTGTTCTTCATTATAAAGAACAAATATCTTCAATAGGCTTTTATCTTACCTATTGTGAAAAAGAATGGTTTCATAGCATATAGTTTAAAACTCAGAATATTGGTTATGTGGTATAGCAACATAAGAGAAAGGTTGATGACAATCTTTAGGCCAGATAAACATTTTCATAGAACTAAAAGTTAAAAAGCTGCCCTAATGTGCCTCTCAGCTATCCTGTTTTTATTAGCATATGCAGAGGGGATTTATACAGCATCCCTCTGTATATAATGAGTGGTCAGAGCTATCAATTTATCTCTGATAGGTAGCTTAGTTGTTAAGAGAATGAGCTCTAAGATCACCTAGATTCTCTTCATACCTCTTTGCCTACCTGTGTGATGGAAGCCCTATCTCCATAGGGTTGTTGTGGGAGTAAGTAAATTCCAAACCTAAAATACTGAGAACATCACTGAGCTCATAGGAAGCATTCAAATTCAGGCCTCTTTCTTTCTTGACCTTTTTTTTCCCGGTTATTAATTAGTAATTCGTCTGATCTCTCCGCTGCTAGGTCCTTGATTCATCTTCCCCTTCTCTGAATTCCACTGTGTATTAATTTAATTTTGGCATGTCAAATATTGCCTTTCATTGTTTCTTTACTTTGATTCCTCTTTATCAAGAGAAAGTAACTGTTTTGTCCTTTATGCTACCAAAGGATTTTATAAATTTCAGCATGTATATGTCTATACATGTATGTGTATGTATACATGGAGTAGAATGTCTTTATTGTTGTAAATACATCTACTTGCCTATCTCTTTTCCTTTCTTGAGCTTTTCTTTTTTATTTGACAGAGTGAGATTTCAAGTAGGCAGAGAGGCAGGCAGAGAGAGAGGGGGAAGCAGGCCCCCTGCCGAGCAGAGAGCCCTATGCGGGACTTGGTCCCAGGACCCTGAGATCATGACCTGAACCTAAGGCAGAGGCTTAACCCACTGAGTCCCCCAGGTGCCCCCTTTCTTGAGCTTCTTTATGGCAGGATAGTCTCATTCATCTTTGTTATAGTTCATAAAATATAGGTCCTCAATAAGAGACTGGTAACTTTGTTATTTACCTCCCCAGCTAGCTATATAATAGGAACTATCACAATATACCACCTTTATATTTTTCATAGCACGACATGTACTATGTCATCAGGAAATAAATTAATTAAAATTTCTTAGTGGTAGAACTAATATACATGTTCATAAATTAGAGCTTATTAGGTATTTTTCTCCATAAACACTGATAATGATTTGTCTTCCTTATTATTTAGGTGCAAGAATATTTGTCAACAGTATTGAAAATGGAATGTGGTGTCGAGGAACTATCACTGAATTAATTCCAATAGAAAGTGAACATGTTAGAAAACTTTGTAGTCCAACCAAATTCTCAGTCCATGAAGTTGCACTAATACAAATATTCATGGTAGATTTTGGAAATTCTGAAGTCCTAATTGTTTCAGGGTATGGTATTACATGTTCCTGGCCTGTTTGGAAACATTGGTTATCAGGGGGGTGAAATACTGAAGAATAAAGGAAATTGGAAAAGAGCAGAAAGGAATAATTTTTCATTCTTTACTTCTAAGACATATACTTTTTATTTTGTTCTATTTGTTGTACTGATTACTAAATTAGTAAAGTATTATCGTTTATAAGTGTTACTACATGAGGAGCTTGGAAAAGGAGTCGGGTTTTTTTTCTGTTATTTTGGAAAAGGATCTTTTTGATGTATCCAAACAAGTACTTTTCTGTGTTTATTCAAAAGAGGGAATGATGCACAAAAATATTTCTTTTAAATAAAGTATTACAGTTAGTTGCAGGATGATTTAGTAGAATTTTAAATTAGATTTCTATAATTATTAAAGCTAACCATAGTTACTCAAAAATATTTCCCTCAGTCTTCTATGAAAATAAAACAACGATAATAATAAATTAAAAAAATAAAACTGAAAATATTTCTGTAGTAAGGACCAGTATTAACTATATAGAATGGTCGCTATTTAATGGTCCTAGCTTTATAAATAAATAGTTTTCTGTTTGGAGGCATCATTACCATTATCCCCTTTAAGTCTAAACTTGAACAAATATATGAAAGACAAAGATAAAGTCAGCTGAGATTTTGTTTTATAGATAAAAGTACTGTCTGTGCTTATAAAATATGGATTAAATCCATGTAGTAGGAAAGTATGAATTAGAATACAACTTTCTATAAGATTTAGCTTAAGGAAAATATCTTTAGAAATGCATACCTTTTATGGAGGGAAAGCAAGTTTAGGTTTCAAGTGTTATTTTCAATAAATATTACCTGAATTCTCTTAGGGTTGGTGATACCCATGCAAGATCAGAACACATTGCTGAGCAGCATATAGTACTAAATGACTTATGTCTAGTTCTAAGGAAGTCTGAACCATATATTGAAGGGCTGCTGAAAGACATCCAGCCACTAGCACTGCCATGCTCATTGAAAGACATTGTTCCACAGAATTCAGTAAGTAAGACTTAAATTATTTCTTCTTCCAGGGGCTAAATATCTCAATTTTAGCAATGTATTACCAGTTAGATTGCGAAGTGTAGGTTCAAGGCACCAATTATTTTGGTAAGTGCATTTTGCATAATAAATTATCAGTGCCAGTAAAAAAGGAAATGAACTTCAGTTTCCATAATTAAAACTTTTTTTTTAATCAGAAACATTCTTAATGGGAAGTTGAGTTGAATAAACATATACAAATGAATAAACATATAATTGGAATGAATCCAAATATACCACTAAATTTGAGTCACATATGGAGAGAAAAATAAATTTTAAAATATGGCCTGGCATGTGTTTCTATAAATTTCTTCCCTATTTTCATGACACTTTGTTCATTAGTTGTATTCTGCTTTGTATTGTTTATGAATATCTACTCCTCAGCAAGACTTAAAAACTCTTACAAGACAGGAATTATGTGTAAGAATGTACATTAAATGGTTATTTTATGAAGGCTTTGAAAGCAGGAATCTGTGTTTCTGCCTATCATTGTATTCCCAATGCTTAGCATTACATAGCACATAATAGGCATTTGACAGATATTTGAAAGAATGAGTAAATGAAAAAAAATGTAAAAGGAGGGGCACCTGGGTGGCTCAGTGGGTTAAGCCGCTGCCTTCGGCTCCGGTCATGATCCCAGGGCCCTGGGATCGAGCCCTGCATCGGGCTCTCTGCTCTGCGGGGAGCCTGCTTCCTCCTCTCTCTCTGCCTGCCTCTCTGCCTACTTGTGATCTCTGTCTGTCAAATGAATAAATAAAATCTTTAAAAAAAAAAAATGTAAAAGGTAAATATTAGCTGTTTTCCCCAAAATGGTAAAACTGGTTTAAATTTGGCTTTTGTACTTCTTTGCATTTTCTGAATAAACTTTATAATCTTTAGAAAGAGGTTTTATTTTTTGTTTTTAAGCAACTTGTAGCTTTTAAAAAGTTTGAGTATAGTTGACACACACTGTTACATTGGTTTCAGGTATACAGCATAGTGACTGACCTGGGGATCACAATTCTAGATTTCAAAATATACTACAAAACCAAAGTAAAAAAAAAAAGAAACAGTATGATACTTGTACAAAAATAGACTTACAGATCAATAGAGAATAGAATAGAGAGCCCAGAAATAAAACCATGCTTATATGATCAATTAATCTATGACAGTGGAGGCAAGGATATACAACAGGGAAAAGACCATCTCTTCAATAAATGGTGCTGGGAAATCTGGACAGCTACATTGCAGAAGAATGTAACTGGACCACTTGATTATACCATGCACAAAAAGAAATACAAAATTAATTAAATTTCTAAATGTGAGCCCTGAAACCACAAAAGTCCTAGATAAAACATAGATAGTAATCTCTCTAACATCAGCCTTAGCAATATTTTTCTAGATATGTCTCCTCAGGCAAAGGAAACAAAAGCAAAAATAACATATTTGGGAATGCACCAAAATAAAAAACTTTTGCTCAATGAAGGAAATCCTCAACAAAACAAAAGGCAACCTACTGAATGAGAGAAGATAATTACAAATGATATATCTAATAAGGGGTCAATATTCAAAATATATAAAGAACTTAACACCAGGAATGTATAGTTTTAACCCTTGATATTTTCTTTAGGTATGGAAACTTAAAGGTTCAAAGATCAACTTTAAAGTTTTTTTTTTTAAATGGGTGAATATTTTTCATTATTTAAGTAGCATATAATTCATATATTCCCAGTTAAATGGAAACTGATGATTACAAACACCTAGATTACATTACATGGCTTCCATTATACTTTCAAATTTACCTTTTTTTTTTCTTTATTTGAGAGAGAGAGGGAGAGAAAGCACAAGCAATGGGGAAAAGGAGAGAGAGAAGGAGAGGGAGAAGTAGACTCCCCGCCAAGCAGGGAGCCCGATGTGGGGCTCAATCCCAGTCACATATCGTGACTTAAGCTGAGGTGGACATTTAACCAACTGAGACACCCAAGCACCCCAAAATTACCTTTTGAATTTGTGTTAAGTGGGAAAATCATATGTTTTATTTTAGAATATTTATAATTTATATAATGTTATATATATAGTAATATTCAGAAGTGAAACTAAATTCTAAAATACAACACCTTAATGGACTGTTCATAAAAATCAAAAATCTAGGGGCACCTGGCTGGCTCATTTGGTAGAGCATATGACTCTTGATCTCGGGATCATGAATTCAAACCCCACACTGGGCATAGAACTCACTAAAAAAAAAATTCATATACATACATAAACACTGACCTTGGATCTGGCCCTAGGTATTGTTTAGTATCTGTGATTGAGTCCCTGTGCTCAGGTTTTCAGACTTTGATTGTATTTTGGATTTACAAAGAAAAATAAAATAAAAGCTAAATCCAGAGCATGGTACTATTAGAGCTAATAGTAATTATTAAGTACATTGGAATTCTACTTTTTTCACAGGATGAAGGCTGGGGAGAAGAAGCCAAAGTAGAATTTTTGAAAATGGTAAATAACAAGGCTGTTTTAATGAAAGTTTTTAGAGAAGAAGATGGTGTGCTAATTGTAGATCTGCAGAAACCACCAACAAATAAAATAAGCAGTGATATGCCTGTGTCTCTTAGAGATGCACTAGTTTTTATGGAGTTAGCAAGGTAGGTAACTTATTAAAACAAATACTTAGAGGAGTAGTTATAAATTGGAATAACAGTTTACCTTTAAAAACGATGGACTGGCTCTAAAGTGAGGATAATCTAAGAGGTTAAAAATATTGCTAAGTGCT
>RCUC01084852.1:0-10439 GCA_003697995.1 Taxidea taxus jeffersonii
TTTTTTTTTTTTGACATGTTGCTATCCAGCTTTCCCAGCACCATTTATGGAAGAGACTGGCTTTTCCCCACAATTGTATGTTTTTTGACTCCTTTGTCATAGATAAATTGACCATATAAATGTGGGTTTATTTCTGGGCCCTCTGTCCTGTTCTATTGATTGATGTGTCTATTTTTGCGCCAGTAGCATATTGTTTTGATTATTATAGCTTTGTAATATATCTTGAAATTGTGATACATCCTATTTTGCTCTTTTTTCTCAAGATTGCTTTGGATATTTAGGGTCTTTTGTGGTCCCATACAAATTTTAGGATTATTTGTTTGCCTTCTGTGAAAAGTGCTATTTCTATTTGATTGGGATTGGATTTAATCTGTAAGATTGCTTTGGCTAGTATGGACATTTTAACAATATTAATTCTTCTAACCCATAAGCATCGTATATCTTTCCATTTGTTTCATTTTCAGTTTCTTTCATCAGTGTTTTATGGTTTTCAGAGATAGGTCTTTTACCTCCTTTGTTAAATGTATTCTCAGATAATTTTTTTTGGTGCAATTGTCAATGGGATTGTTTTCTTTTCTTTTTTTTTTTTTTTAAAGATTTTATTTATTTATTTGTTAGAGAGAGAGAGAGAGAGAGAGCGAGCACAGGCAGACAGAGAGGCAGGCAGAGGCAGAGGGAGAAGCAGGCTCCCCACCGAGCAAGGAGCCCTATGTGGGACTCCATCCCAGAATGCTGGGATCATGACCTGAGCCGAAGGCAGCCGCTTAACCAACTGAGCCACCCAAGCGTCCCAATGGGATTGTTTTCTTAATTTCTCTTTCTTTTACTTTGTTAGTAGTGTATAGAAATGCAACTGATTTCTGTATATTAATTTTGTATCCTGCAACTTTTACTACATTCATTTATTAATCCTAATAGTTTTTTGGTGGAGTCTGTAGGATTTTCTATATATAGTATCGTGTCATTTGCAAATAGTGACAGTTTCACTTCTTTCTCACCAATTCTGATGCCTTTTTGTTTGTTTGTTTTTCTTGTTTGATAGCCAGGACTTCCAGTACTATAGTGAATGAAAGTGGTGAGGGTGGACATTGCTGTCTTGCTTCTGATCTTAGTGGAAATGCTCTCAGCTTTTCACCATTGAGTATATTAGCTGTGAGTTTTTCATATACGACTTTTATGATGTTGAAGTATGTTCCCTCTAAACCCACTTTATTGAGTGTTTTTATCATAAACAGATGTATTTTGCCAGATTTTTTTTCACACATCTTAGGATAATCATATGGCCTTTTATCCTTCCTCTTATATGTGATTATCACCTTGATTGATTTATGAGTTTTGAACCGTTCTTGCATCCCTAGAATAAATCCCACTGGATCATGGCGAATGATCCTTTTAAGGCATTGTTGAATTCAGTTTGCCCAAATTTTCTTTGAGGATTTTTGAGTCTGTGTTCATCAGGGATATTGGCTTGTAGTTTTTTTCCTTCTTTCTTCCTTCTGTTCTTCCTTCCTTCTGTTCTTCCTTTCTTCCTTCCTTCCCTCCTTCCTTCCTGTTGTCTAGTTTGGATTCAGGATAATGCTGGCCTTGTAGAATGAATTTCATGGTTTTCCTTTTTCTTATATTTTCGGGAATAGTTTGAGAAGATTAGGTATTAACTCTTCTTTATATGTTTGATAGAGTTCACTCATGAAGCCATCTGGTCCTGAACTTTTGTTTGTTTTGAGTTTTTTATCATTACTGATTCAATTTTTTTGCTAGCAATTGGTCTGTTCAAATTTTCTATTTCTTTCTGATTCAGTTTTGGAAGATTATAGGTTTCTAGGAATTTATCCATTTCCTTTGGATTGTCCAGTTGGTTAGCATACAATTTATATAGTATTCTTTTATAATTTTTTGCATTTCTGTAATGTCTGTTGTTATGTCTCCTTTTTATTTCTTTTTTTTTTTCATTTCTGATTTTATTTGAGTCCTTTTTTTCCTTGATGAATCTGGCTAAAGTTTTATCAGTTCTGTTTATATTTTCAAAGAACTAGCTCTTTGTTTCATTAATCTTTTCTACTGTCATTTTAGTCTTTTTAAAACTTATTTCAACTCCAATTCTAATTATTTCCTTTCTTTTTCTAACTTTGGGCTTTGTTCTTCTCTTTTTTGGCTCCTTTAGTTGTAAGACTGGATGTTTGAAGATTTTTCTGGTTTCTTTAGGTAGGCCTGCATTACTTTAAACTTCCCTCTTACACTGCTTTTGCTGTGTCCCAAAGATTTTAGACTGTACTGTTTTCAATTTAGTTTGTCTTCATGTGTTTTTTTTAAATTTTCTCTTTGACTTCTTCATTGACCCATTGGTTGTTTAGTAGCATAATTTCTAGCCTTTATGTGTTTGTGTTTTTTCCACTTTTTTTTGGTAATTGATTTCTGGTTTGAGACCATTATGGATGGAAAAGATGCTGGATATGATTTCAGTCTTCTTAAACTTATTGAGACTTGTTTTGTGGATGAAGATATGATCTATCTTGGAGAATGTTCCATGTGCACTTGAAAAGAAATATGTATTCTGCTGTTTTTAGATGGAATGCTCTGTATGTATCTGTTGGGTCCATCAGGTCTATTATGCCATTCAAAGCCATCGTTTCCTTATTGATTTTCTGACTGGATGATATATTCATTGATGTAAATGGCGTATTAAAGTCCCCTACTATTAATTTACCCTTTATCCCTTTATATATGTCAATTTTTGCTTTATGTATTTGGGTGTTCCTATGTTGGGTGCATAGATATTTTCAATTGTTATATTTTCTTTTTGGACTGACCCCTTTATCATTATATAATGCCCCCTTTTGCCTCTAGCTACAGTCTTTGTCTTAAAGTCCATGTTTTCTGACTACCCTTGCCTTTTTTTTCTTTTATTTGTATGATATATGTTTCTCCAGCTCTTCTTTTTCTCTGTGTCTAGATCTGAAGTGAATGTTTCCTTCCTTCCTTCCCTCCTTCTTTCATTTCTTCCTCTTTCTTTCTTTCTTTTCTTTTATTTCTTCTTTTGTTCTTTCATTCTTTTTTTGCATTTTATTTATTTATTTGACAAAAAAAGAGCATCAGCAGAGGAAGTGACACACAGAGGGAGAAGCAACCTCCTTACTGGGCAGGAGCCTGATATAGGACTTGATTCCAGGACCCTGGGATCATGACCTGAGCAGAAGGCAGACACTTAACTGACTGAGCCACATTCAGGTGCCCCTGAGGTGAATGTTTTCTATGTGGCATATAGATGGGTCTTGTTTTTGTATGATTGGTTATTACGATAGGTATGTACTTACTGCCATTTTGTTAATTTTGTTCTGGTTGTTCTCTAGTTCTTCTTTGTTCTTTTATTCTTTTGCTCTCTTCCTTTGATGGGTTTCTTTAGTGTTACACTTGGATTTCTTCCTTTTTATTTTTTGTGTATCTATTGTAGGTTTTTGATATGTGGTTAACTTTAAGTTCATTATAATAACATATAGTAGTCTATATTAAGTTGATGATTGCTTAAGTTTGAGCACACTCTAAAAAACACTAAATTTGTATTATCCCCTCCACATTTTATGTATATGGTATGATATTTCCCATCTTTTTATTTTGTGTATCCCTTGACTAATTTTTATAGATACTTACTACTTTTGTGTCTTTATATCTATACTGACTTTGTAAGTAATCAATCTACTATCTTTATGTTTGTTTTTACCTATGAAATGTTTTTCTTTTCCTAATTCTAGTTATGGCGTTCTCTTTCCACTTAAGGAAGTCCCTTTAACATTTTTGTGAAGTTGGTTTGGTGGTGATGAACTCCTTTAACTTTTGTTTGTCTGGGGAAATCTTTATTTCTCTTTCAATTCTGAATGATAACTTTGCTGAGTATTCTTGTTGGTAGGTTTTTTCCTTTTAGCACTCTGAAAAATCATCTGATAACCTTACAGGATTTCCCTTGTATATAGTTGTTTTCTCTTGCTGTTTTTAAAGGGTTTCTCTTTATCATTACTCTTGGGCATTTTAATTATTGTGCCTTGGGGTGGACATCTTTAGGTTCATCTTGTTAGAGGTTCTTTGTGTTTCTGGACCTGGATATCTGTTTCCTTCCCCAGGTTAGAGAAATTTTCAGCTATTTCTTCTTCATGTAAATTTTCTGTCCCTTTCTCTCTCTTCTCTTTCTGGTATTCTTATAATGAAGAGATTATTGTGTTTGATAATGTCACAGAATTCCCTTAACTTATTTTCATTTTTTATTAACCTTTTTTCTTTTTGCTGTTTAGCTTCGATGCTTTCCAGTACCCTGTCTTCCACATTGCTGAGCCATTTTCTGCATCTTCTAATTTGCTGTTGCTTCCCTCTAGTGTGTTTTTTATTTCAGTTATTGGATTCTTTGGTTATGATTGGTTCTTTTGGTTCCTTTTTTATATTTTCTATCTCTTTGTGGCAGTTCTTACTGAATTCATCCATTTTTTTCTTAAGTCCAGTGAATATCTTTATAACCATTACTTTTAACTCTTTATCAAGTAGATTGCTTATTTCCATTTCATTTAGTTCTTTTTCTGTGATTTGTCTTATTCTTTCATTTGCGACTTATCCCTCTGTGTCTTGACTTTGTCTAACTCTTTGTGTTTGTTTCTGTGTATTAGGTAGATAAGCTACATCTCATGGTCTTGAAAGTAGTGGCCTTGTGTAGAGGATATCCTGTGATGCTTTATAGATAAATCTTCCCTTGTCACCAGAACTGAGTGCTCTGTGGGTATCTTTGGCTGTGTGCAGCTTCCTATTGTGGCTGAGCTGTGATTACCTTTAGACCAGCTAGCAACAATAACCCACTTTACCTGCTGTGGGTGCAATGGACAGAATTTGTTCCTTAGGCTTTCAAAAAGTTCAGCTGTGGCCACTGTAGGCTCATTGGTGGGCAGGGTTGGCATTCAGTCTAGCTGTCTGCAATTAGTCTCTGCCATGCAGCTGCAGACACACCAAAAGGTAGGGCCTGCTTCCTGCACAATCAGCTAAGAGGCCTGATTGCAAGAACTGTGTGCAGGCTGGTGTGTGGAGTTATCTCCCTTGCTCTCCAGGGCAGGAGTCACCTTGGAATGGTTCCAGTCTGCTGGGGCTGCCTGTTGGTGTAGTCGGGGTAGGAACTGTTTTGCAAGGATGCCTGTCAAAGTGGGTGGGTTGTGTGGGGCAGGTCTGCAAGGGAAACCCTAGGGTGGGGCACATAGTGCTAGCAAGGTAAATGGAGAATGTTAGAACTGGTTCCTGTAAACACCAGGTTATCTAAGCTGGGGGAGAATAAGAAAAGGTGTGCCCAACAGCGCTTTTGTTCTAGAGAAATCTGCAGCTCCCTGTCCTTCTGGTACACATTCTAAGATCGGTCCATTATACCCCATGTCCTTTTTAAACTGATACTTTTGTGCTTTGTCTTTGATAAGTTATTTAGCATGCTGGTTCTTTTAATGGTGAGGACTTGGTTTCCTCTCACCCTCCTGCTCAACCAGAGTTAAACTCCCCTGATTTTTAAAGCTCCTAGAGTTAAGCCCCACTGATTTTCAAGGCCCAGTGTTATAAAGACTCTTCCCTGTGTAGGTTCCTAAGCCAGGGTCTTGTTCTTCTGCTTGGGATATCCCTGCCATTTGTGGGTAGTCATAATTGGGGGTTGGGGAGAGGATTGGTTCCCGACTGGGCCTCCACCCCTCCTACCCTTTTCAATATGGCCTTCTCTCTATGACTAGTTGTGGAAAATATGTTCTGCCAGTCTACAGGTTGTTTTCAGTATTAGTTGTATAGATGTGGCTGTTATCTATGGGATGAGGTGAGCTCAGAATTTTCCTACTGTGCCTTATCCCTCTTTCTGACCTGGAAGGCATTTGTATGGGTATGGAGAACCATATTGAAGTCAGAAACTTTTTTTAAATTATGGTAAGAACACTTACCACATTCTCTCTTTTTAAAATTGTGGTAAGAACACTTACCGTGAGATCTATGCTTTTAACAAAATTTTAAGGGTATAATACAGCATTTTTTTAGTGCATATATGTTTTATAACTCTTTTTTATTATGTTATGAATATGGTATTGTTAACTGTAGGCACTGTGTTGTACAGCAAATCTCTAGAATTTATTCAGTTTTAATAAACAAAACTTTATACTCGTTGAACAAGCATTCCCTATTTGCCTCTCCACCCTGCTCCTGGTAACCACCATTCAACTTTCTGCTTTTATAAGTTTGACTGTTTTAGATAGCTTTAAGTGGACTCATGCAGTATTTGTCCTTCTGTGACTAACTTATTTCACTTAGCATATTATTCTTCAGGTTCATCCATGTTGTTACATATGGCAGGATTTCCTTTCTGTCTTAAGGCTGAATAATATTCCATTGCCTATATATCACATTTTTAACCCATTCCTTTGTTGATGGATATTTGTTTCTTTTTTTTAAAGAATTTATTTATTTATTTGACAGAGAGAGAGATCACAAGTAGGCAGAGGGGCAGGCAGAGAGAGAGGGGGAAGTAGGCTCTCTGTCGAGCAGAGAGCCCGATGTGGGGCTCGATCCCAGGACCCTGAGATCATGACCTGAGCCGAAGGCAGAGACTTAACCCACTGAGCCACCCAAGCACCCTATTTGTTTCTATAGCTTAGCTATTGTGAATAATGCTTCCATGAACATGAGAGTATAAATATTTCTTCAGATAGTAATATATTAGCTATATCATCTGATATCAATTCTTTGGATATATACTCAGAAGCAAGATTGATGGATTATACAGTAATTTTTAATTTTTTGAGAACACTTCATACTATTTTCCATAGCAGCTGCACCATTTTGCATTTCTATCAACAGCGTACAAAGGTGCCTGTTTCTCCACAAGCTCTCCAATATTTGTTATTTTTTGTATTTTTGATAATAGCCATCCTAACATGTATGAGGTGAATGTGGTTTCGATTTGTGTTTTCCTAATGATTAGTGATGTTGAGCACCTTTGCGTATGCCTGTTGGCCATTTATATGTCTTCTTTTGAGAAATGTCTATTTAAGTCCTTTGCCCATTTTTAAATTCGGTTTATTTCTATTTTTGCTATTGAGTTATAGGAGTGGCATAATCTAGTTCTGAATGGCAGTTAAAATGGAGTTCCTTGATGAAATCCCCAGGGAGTGCAAAAGAGAGAAGAAAAGAGCCAAGAGCACTATCTAAGAGGCACTCACATTTAAAAGAAAGACTGAAGAATGAATTTAGTGAAGGAAACTAAGGCATTTCCCTTAATAGGGCAAACTATTTTAATTTGAAATCCAGCAAGGAGACAATATCAGACTGAAGGAGTTGATTTAAAATTATTTCTTTCAATATTTAATTTATATGTTCATGCTTTGCAGGCAGTAGATAAAGTATTTTTCATTTTCCTAATTCTAAGGTAAAATGTAATGTTCATTTAATGTATGTTTAACTGTTTGGTTTGTGGAGGGTCTTTCATGTTTTGTCTTTTAAGTAAATCTTTATTACGTCTAGATTGAAAGCCTACCCAGAAAAATTGTGATTTCCTCCCTTGTTTCTGAATATGTATTTAATAACTGGATGTCTGCAAATAGTACCAGGCAATGCAGTAATTATGCAATTACTAAAGGTTGTTGTGGTATAAATATATTTCATTTATGCAAACTTTTCCTGCTGTATTATAGACACTTCATAAATACACTGATCCATGCTAGAAATTGGTACAGGTTTACCACATATTGATACCAGTGATACTGATACCAGTATCACACCTTGATACTCTGTAGTAGCTAAAGAGAAGTTGCCTAAAAATATTTCTCTGTCATTTGCTTCCAAGATTACAATAATAATGTCATGGGCACTTGATATAATGCTTCTGCCCCAATCTCTGTTTCAAGATTGTGTCTGTGCAACATAATTTGCTATTGTATAGATGTGTTTATTTCTGGATGTAACAGAACACTGGACCTAGCCTTAGAGAACCTGAAGTTAAAGTCCTCCTTCTGTTTCTTAGAAACCTGAGCAAGCCAGTTAAGTGTAATTTTAATAAATTCTTTACTAAATTTCTAGTATTACTATGCACCAGAGGAACAAAGCTAAATAAAATATAGTCCCAGAGAGAGACAGACATACATAGAACATTTCAAATTAATGGGTGAGAAGTTTGTGCAGAACACTATGAGTTTGACAGAATCTTCCTATTTCAGCTTGAGGAATAAAGGGTGGTCAGCCATTTCTAGAGATTTCTGGTATAATTCTTAAGAGGTAAACATATGTGGCAGGTTTGGGGGATGGAGAAAAGTTGGTGACTGAACGGTCAGAAGATTACTCAGCCACAGAGAGTATAAAGGAAGTGCCAAATGAACACCAAGGTATGCTTGGGGAACTCTGGGCAGTTTTGTATTACCTGAAAGTAAAATATGAGATGTGGAGCCAGCTACAGAGGGCTTCACAGTCCAAATGAAGGTCGGGCTTTGGCATGTACTTGAAGGGACTTGTTGAAGTGTGTTAAGAATAGCAGTCAGTCAAATTTGCACTGCTGTTACTTGTATAACTCTGCTGACAGTGTGTAGGGTGGTTTTGAGAGAAATGAATCCAGATGCATTTTTAATACTTCAGCGAGACATGATAAAGGCTTAAATTTGGGTGATAATTGAGTCGGAAAGGAAAAGCAATTGAGAAAGAGTAAGGAGGTATGTATTTATGACAGTGTTTGTTGAACTAGAAAAAGCACAGCTTGAAGAGTTAGAGACCTGAACTTGAATCCAGCTTCATCGTTTAACGGTTTGAGCCCTTGGCAAATATTTCCTGACTTTCTACATTTCTGGAAGTGAAAGGGACACAGCCTTGTATTATCATGGGGATTAGACATAACCTAAAGCACCAGAAAAAAATGCTTAAATGTATGGTGTCAGTAAATGATTACTGGTATTACTATTCATTTGATATCACTTAATTTCTTCAAAACCCAGACTCCTCTCCAACATCATAGATTTATTATGATATTACAGTGAAGTAGTATTTGTTGATGGTGAATAACCTTTACATAGTCTTTTCAGAAAAAAAAAGTCTTTTTCCCCACTTGAAAGAAAAATAGCTTTGATCTCATTTTAAAAAGACGATTCTTATAAACAATGCAGCTTATTGTTTTATTGAATGAAAGCAAATTAGTGAGAATATTGGCCACTGAAATGCTAATAATGAGCATCTTTGAGAATTAGCTGTATGGAGTTCTTATATTATAGTGGTTAAGAACAGGAGAGCTAGGGTCAGATAGATGGCTTATTGTATGTCTCTGAGTAAGTTAATTTACCTCTCTATGCCTCAGTCTCTTGATTTCTAAGTGACTAACCCGCCTAAGATATTTGTGAAGATTAAATTAGAAAATTGCACATGTAAACTCTTCAGCTGTGTGTTTGGGTACATGCCAAGGATTTACTAGTGACCATTTTGTTTTTGTTTTTGCTTTTTTGCAGGGCAGTGTGCAAAAAGAGTGACTTTATAAGCACTAACTCATTTAATTAAAATAAATGAAAAAGGAAAAAACAAACAACATCCAAAGATGGGCATTACTATTATTTCTCATTTACAGACATGGGAATGTAGACTGAGAGGTGGGATTATGTTGTTTAAAATCACATAGCAAGGAAGCAGTAGAGCTGAGGATAGAATAGCTTCTTATATTTAGTGTTGCATTTCCCGAGTCTGATGTATACTCCTACTAGGGCCTGTGCTGGTGGTTTTCTTCCCTCACCCCAACCCAACCTGGGTCTTCCTCTCCCCCAGCATTGTAGGACAATCTTTACTTAAGCACAATACAACCAAGAGCTATAACACAGACTGTGGGTTTACGGAAGAGCTAGATGCTACTACCCCCTGTACTAAGCTCTGGATGGCTCATTCTGCTGAGGGTTTCAGCTCTAGTTTGGCTCTCCTTCCCATTAATAAGTGGTACTCCTTGCCAATTCCCTACCTCCTATGTATACCAGCACCTGCCCAACTGGGTGCATATTCCTGGAGTGAAGGAATTTGAGTAATGTTCCTCTTAGGGTCCTAGGTTCCTCCCTTCTACCACCCAGACCAGACTCAGCCTCTCTGTATATGTGAGCTGATAGGCTAGATTTAATTACCATATGAGTAAGGTAATGGGTTTTTTATTGCTGTTGGACACTGTGTGCAAGCCCCTTTCAAACAAAGCCAGTATTCAAACAAAGCAAGTATCTTTGTTATAAATGATAATAATAATACCAATAAGCAGGATGGAAGGTAATGGCTAGAAGAATCTCATTTGTGAATAGACATGCTCATTTATGGGCAGGCTCTATTTTTCATGTATCAACTCTACCCTCTTTTACAGATAAGGACAAGTAGAGAAAACCATGAAATTTGATTTGCTTTACTTTTTCTTTTCCTTTTTTTAAAAAATATTTTATTTATTTATTTGG
>RCUC01084861.1:0-13188 GCA_003697995.1 Taxidea taxus jeffersonii
ATTTTTTAAAGATTTTTATTTATTTATTAGACAGAGAGAGAGAGAGAGATCACAAGTAGGCAGAGAGGCAGGCAGAGAGAGAGAGAGGGAAGCAGGTTCCCTGCTGAGCAGAGAGCCTGATGCGGGGCTCGATCCCAGGACCCTGAGACTGTGACCTGAGCCAAAGGCAGAGGCTTAACCCACTGAGCCACCCAGGCGCCCCATCCTTGGGGCTTTTTAAATGTCAGGTTCCCTAGGCCATGAAGAAAGGGAATAAAACTTGGCTTTGGGGCAGTGGACGGAATGAGACTGCTTTAGGGGAGTGGGAGAAGGAGGTATTCTGGCGACTGCTTTGGGCCCAGGGAGAAATCGGCCCCAATAGCTCTGAGTCTCTGGAGGCCCTAAAGGACCAAGTTTGAATGTCTGAAATCCGGATGCTTGGCCCTGCGTCCTAGGTGACAGGCGGGCACGTGCTCTAGCACCGGGCAGGGTGGGGCAGAGGCAGGGTGGGGCGGGGATGGGCACTGTCTCCAGAGCTCCAGAACGAGCCCAAGCTTCCTCCCGAGGACGGCCATCAAGTCAGGCGTACTTTGTCGGGGCTGACTCAGAGTTTAATGGGACACTCTATGACGCCGTAATTAGTGTTTGTTTATTATGATTGCATTTTAATTATGCTGGAGGCTCGCCCACCCCCTCGGCTGAGTGCTGGGATCCAAGGGTAGCTAGGCTGGGAAGTGAGTGCAGCAATGCGAAGCCTGCCATCGGAGGATGCCCTTCTCCTGACCCGTCCGCTGCCTTCTCCCCGGGACCATGATGCTGCTCCGGACAGCTTCCGCCCTCGCGCTCTGCATTCTCTGCTGCTTGATCTTAGGTCTCGTAATTATACCTCTAATGAATATAACTGTCCTATTAAGTCATTTACTTAAGACATACTCTTAATTAAAGGTGACTCATACTGTGTTCTTGGCTCCTCTGGCCTTGGGGCCCTGCATCTTGAGTGCCTTCCTTAGCCTGATTCAGCAGGACTGGAGCTCTGTGTGGGAAGGGATCCGTGGGGCTGCACAGAGAGATTAGGGTGGCTCCCTCCACTCTCCCTCTTCTTAGCACAATGTGTAGTCTCCCAGGGTGGGAGGCCCTGCCCGGCCAGGAACATGACATCAGAGTCTTACTGGCTAAGGTGCAAGTCATTGAGGGAATGGCTGGAACCAACTTCATGCCTCAAGATCTGGAAGAACATGGCAGACCCGCTGGGATTTGGAGCACCTGGGGTGAGGCCAGGAATGTGTCGGAGGCCCTGGACAGGGAGTACCTCAGGTACAAACAACACCACTCTTCAGAGTTGTCCAGGGGTAGGCATAGGAACCACAGCCCTTTGCCCAGTGAACTGGGGGACAGAAAATCAGTGCCATGTCTCTGCCACCGGAAAGGAACAACGTGATTCTGAGAACCCAGATGGGTCTACTAGAGAAAGATCTGTGGTGTGCACAACACATGGGATTCTGACAACCGATTGTGCCTGGGCTCCCTGCAGTCCTTAAATACTTCCTGTTTATGTTCTGTTACACTCTCTGCTGGGCACTGGGGCTGTATTCTCTGCCTTCCTGGAGTTCCTGGTTGGTTTGAGGACAAACCCAAGGAAACAGACAATCTCAACACAAAGGGATAGATGTCACAATAGAGGGAGAACCAAGAGACAGTCATGGCTCAAAAGACAGAGAGCGGAGGTTTGCCTGGTTGGGGCAGGGCGTCATGGCACTCAGTGTTCCTGAGGCCCTGCGGGATTCCTCTGCAATCGTGCAGGAGGGATACAGAGAGAACAGGAGGAAATCAGGGAAAGAGCTGTTCTCCAGGCTGGTGGGGCCCCTTGGAGAATGAGCATTTAATCCCCCTCTTCCCTGGAATCTGCTGCCCCCCGCCCCTACCAGATGGTACACCTGTCCCCACACGTGTCCCTGGCCTCCTGACACAAGGAAAGAAACAGAGGCCTTCTCAGTGGCCAGGAGCCAGGTGGCGGGGTGAGAGGTGGCGCACACAGCCCAGCTGGGGCAGGCAGTTGGTCTGATCAACAGCTTCCCGGTCCCCAGGGCCCAGGGCAAAGCACACAGCAGCTGAAACCCAACTGTCCCCTGAGCCTTGCTCCTTGCCTTCATACCTCCTTTAGGTGGTCCCACCAGCTGGCCCTCTCTCCCCTTCCACTTAGGAAGGTCTCAGCCCCACTTTCTCTTTTTTCCCCAGTTCAAGCCTGTTTTCCAGCAAAGTGCGATGCTCTCGTTCATCCACGGAGGAGGGCATTCCGAGGAGAGCCGCAGCCAGGCCCGGCACGTGGACTGACTGCCATCCATGGCACTGCCTCTATGTACCAGGGGAGGGTCTGAGCTTTTCCAAGTGCTTTCACACACTTTATATCCTTTGATCTGCACAGCTCCCCAGGGAGGAAGACAGGACGGCCACTGTTCGGTATTATGGTTCCCATTTGATCCACTAGGAAAAAGAGGACCCCAAAGGGCTTAGCCCCAGCTCCATCTTGTGGGAGTGGCAAAGTGGCTCCTCCAGGGCCCACGCTGGTGACATACTGTCAGGGAGCTTCCTGAGAATGGGGACACGGGAGGTTCAGGGGACAGTTTCAGCAGACAAGGTTTGAGGCAAGCCCAGAGCCAGGTTCAGGAGGCAGGCAGGAACCTGAGGGGAGGTAAGCCTATTGCTTCTCTGTCCCTGCAGTTCTTTGTAGCTTGCTGGTACCCAGTAGTTGCTCATGGGGGGAGGGGCGGGTGGGTGGAGTCTTTCTACGCAGGCTTTCCCCAAACCCCATCAGCCCCTTGGCGATGGGTGCAATCAGCCTCAAGAGGCCTGAGTGCTCGGGGCTCTGTCCTTCCCTACCTACCGAACGGGGCCTGGGTTCAGAGTCCTCACTGGGAGAGGGACATGGGCAGCTAACCCAGTACCCAGCCCAAGCCTGAGCAGACCCTCCAGGGACAGGACAGGCTGCCCCAGCTCCTGACAGGCCTTGTACTCCATCGCCTATGGTTCAGCAAGTTTCCATGGGACAAGACAACTTCTTCCTCCTGTCCTTTCAGGCCAAGAGCTCCTTGTCTACTGGATGTCTGAAGCCGCATCTTCATCTAAACTTCCCTGCTGGGAGTGGGAGGGGGCAGAGGTATGGGACAGCAATGAGACCCCCTCTTTGGACCTGCTCCCCAAGGATGGAGGGGTGAGGAGGTAAGGGGGTCTCCCGCTAAAGGCTGGCAGGCTCCTGGTTGGCACCACCCAGCTCTGAGCTGAGCAGTTAGAGGCCTGCGGAAGAGCAGGAGGCAGCAGGAATAATAACAATGATAGATTTCATTTATCCAGTGCCTACTGCATGCCAGGCACATGGTACATAGTATCTCATTTAATCCTGTGCTGACTTTGCAGGCAAGGTATTCTCAGGCTCGCTTTACTTATAGGAACCAGTCTCGGGGGAATAACCCACCCAAGGTCACATGCCTTGCAGGGAGAAGGCAGGCACAGAGCTGGAGTCCAAGTCTGTCTGACTCCCCGGCTGAGGGGTAAGGCGGAGACAGGCTGCCCTGAAGATGGAGGGCCCCTCCTCTCCTAAGGCTGCCCCAAGGGCTGGCTGTTGGGACCGCCTTTCTTTCTCCTAGAAATCAGGTTCCAGCCGCAGTGCCTAGCCATGCTCTTGGACACTGCGATCGCAGACATAGGATGGTTCGACTTAAGGTTTTTAGACTTTAAGATGGCGTGAAAGCAATACGCATGCAGCAGAAACCGTGTTTTGAATTCCGAATTTGGATCCTTTCCCAGGCTAGCAGTACTTGGTACGAGGCTCTCTCATGTTTCAGGCGGCGGCGGCGGCAGTGAGCACAGCGCCCAGTCAGCCACGGATCCCAGAGGCAAACAACCCGCATACTTCACAGCATTCTGTGTCCACAGGACCATGCTGCTTTTCCCTTTCAGTACAGTATCCAGTCCATTACATGAGCTAGGCAATGCTTTCTTATCAAACAGGCTTTGTGTTTGACGATTTGGGTCTATCTGTAGGCTACGTAAGGTGTTCTGAGCACATTTAAGGTAGGCTAGCTCTGCTATGACATTGGTAGGCTAGGTGTATGAAACGTGTTCCAGCTTACGATGGGTTTATGGGGACGTCTCCCCATCCTAAGTCCAGGGAGATCTGGACAATCACCCATCTGATCACTGCATGCCTCTTAGCTCATTTTACTGTCTTGTTTGCTAGCAATGAGTCCAATGGCAAATCCAGAGCTAGTCGCAACAAAAGGGTGCAGAGAGGGAGAGAGGCTGGTGAAGGGGGAAGAGCCCCTACTAGGTTCTTTTCCAAGCTGGCCAGGACCCAGAACAATAAAGGCAGAGTCTCTGAGCAGGTTGCCCGGTTTCCATCCCGAGCCTCCCAGGAATGTCATGGAGCCCTCAGTGCAGAGGCGGAAGGGGCTTTTCTGTCCTGGTCTCGCCAGGAGTTAGCGGTGTGGCTTAGGGGAACCCAGTTCCCCTCTTAAGCCTCCAGTTTCTTACCTTTGTCATGGACACAACAGTACCTGCTCATCGGGCAGCCGAGCACCTCTGAGCTCACATTTTCAGCTTCAGTCATTTCTACGAATCAACCTCCCAGTAATTAACGTGAAGAATTCACTACAGTTTATTCCCAGGGTTACATCTAGTTCTTCAAAAATCAATAGCCATGTGTGAGACCTCCTTAAATCCTCATAAAGTAAACATCGGCCCAGCCTCCTGCCTGTCCTCAGAGCTGTAAAAAGTCACATGATCAATATCATCAAGAAAAAAGAGGCATTGAGCCCCCGGAAAACCAGCTGGAGGTTCTCTAGTCTGTGATTCCAACTAAAGCAACATGCAACCTTCTGACCAGAAGCTGACCCTGGGGCTGACTCCTAAGAACTCCTGACTATCTGGGGACCTGAGGGCGGAGTGGAGTTCAAAGACAAAATCTATTTTTAATGACTTGGGGGAGAAGAGTGGAGTGGCTGAGTAGTTCGGAGTAATTAAAGCTATCTATCACGCAGAGAGTGGAATCCAAAGTTGGTTGAACTTTTCAATGACAGTTTTTCCCTCCTCATTCATAAAGTCCAGCAGAGGGTCATGCAGGAGTCAAAGGGGAAAGGGCGGTAGGAAAAGAAATTTCTGGCCCTGACCAGTGAAATTTATCCTTTTGATGAGCACTAGAGCAATGGCCTCTCCTGGGGTCTTTTTTTTTTTTTTCAGCGAGAGGCCATACTTTGTATTGATATTTTGGTGGACACTGAAGGTGGACAGCTGATAAGCCACAGGACATTAACTTGTCAGCGCTCCCAACCTCAATTTCCTTCTCTGTGAACTGGTGACAATAATGATGTCAACTTCACAGGGTTGTTTGGGGGCCTCACTGACACCCGCACACCAAGAGCTGTGCATACAGCTGGTGCTCAATAGTGGTAGTTATTACCATGCTCAGTCTTTATCTACAGACCCCATTGAAGGTGGCAGTGTTTGCATGGGGAAGGGGCAAAGGGCCCTCACCCAGGCTCTGTACTCCTGTGCTGCGTGACCTTGAGCCAGCCTCCTAACCCCTCGTCTAACCCCTCTGGGCCGAGACTGCTGATGTATCATACGGGGAGAATGATGTCTGCCCTTTGCATGAAGAGCGGTACAGCCACTTCAACTGCTGTCCTTAGTGACAACATAATCCCTCCTTGAGGCTGAAGGGCCCTAAAAACTCAAGATCCTCTGCGGAAAGAAGTCAGATCAAGCTTGGTCTCCTCAGGATTAAGGTAAAACTTGGGCAAAGGAAAAGCACAAAGAGGGTAGGAAACCGAGTGGGCAAAGTAGATATTCCAAACACCATTACCATATTTTCTTAGACAGGAGTTCTGGGCCAGAAATATATGGGAGGTAGATGTGGGGCCCTTTCTAGTTTTGGTTTTTGGAAGGATCTACAAAGAAGCAGAGATGCAGATACTATGCTGTCTCCATGACAACCGTGGGCTTATTCAGTTAGGGAAAGAGGGTGGGATAGGATAGTTAGGAAATCAGGGATGGGAAATGGGGCCTAAGAAATAACAGATCTCCCACATGGGGTCCAGATGCCTTGGACCAGCCAGGTGCCACCACGTTCCCTATAGGGTCAACATCAACTCCTCTACCCCGGGGAGGAGGAAGGTGATAAGGGCAAGGGGATGGAGTAACATGGCAGGGAGGACTCCAGCCACCCACTCCTGCTCATTCATCCACACTTCTACTTGTTCAGGTGGTTCCACTGAGGTCCCTGGATGCCCAGAGCCTGAGTATCACCTTACCACATGGAGACTGATTTTCTCTAAGAGCTGGGCCTCTGCCTTATAGGCCCTGGTTTCTGGGCTCCATCCCCTTAACTTCTTGTCCCCTTGCTTTCCAGTTACTAGCAGAGGAGATGAGAGGGGTTAGAGCACCAGTTAATCCCAAATTCTCTCTGAAGCCTCTCTGCTGCATCCGCTTGGAAGGTGAGCCCTGCGGTGGGAATCCTCAGGGCCCAGGAGGATGCTGGCCAGGTTCTGGACCATGAGCACCTTTGCTGTTGTCTGGGTAGAAGGTGGGGCCCTTGGTGTGGTTTGGGATAAGGACTCAGGGAATCCTTCCATAAGAGGGGAAATGGGGTCTTCAGGACATCCTTGCTCCTGAAGGGGACAGTAAGAATGAGCTCCTTTGGGCAGAAGCCCAAGCTCTAGGTTTCTGTCTCCTGGTGCCCAACTGTGCTTCCGGCTCTGAGGCTGGCACTCATGGTTAGTGACACAAGCTTATAGTTTCTCAGGGGCTGTATGAATTGTGTACAAACTTCCCACTCTTGATATCTTCCCTGGCATCTGCTCATCGGGTTCTGAAGGGACCCCATGTTGAAGGCCCCAGGTCACCTTGACATAAGGAGAGCGATCTTACTGAAGAGTGTAAGATTTGGTCAAGGCCAAACGCACAAGCCCTCCTTCAGGACACCCTAATCAACAGCTAAGCACGTAAGAAAGGTCAGAGCCAGCTTCGCTCTACCCACAGGCACTGGAGCTGAGGTGGACCTCCCTTTCTCCACCTAAAGTGTTGCATAGACCTGAGCAGACAAGAAACCATTTGAGCCTCATGTTGTAAAACAGAATTTGGTTTTCCAGGGGACCTTATGGAGGGCATCTTCTCAGCCATCTCTCCGTTCTTCTCTCTAACCATCTGAGACTTGGCCATCATGTCTTCCTGACACATGAGATTGGAAAATAGTACCTCTGATTTTTCGTTATATGCCAAGTGTCTGGTTCCCTTGGGAAACACAAAGCAGTTTCTTGTCACTGACAACTTCCTAGGATAAGTCAGTAAGTGAATGGATGAGAGACTGTGTGTGTGTGTGTGTGTGTGTGTGTGTGTGTGTGTGTGTGTGTAGAGAGACAGAGAGACAGAGGTGGTGGATAATGGTACATGTTAAATCTCTGCCTAAAGACAAAAAGTCTCCTACACTTCTACTAAATTTTAAAAATTTCCTTTCTGTACAGAGTTCATGTGCTCATTCACGAAATCCTGACAAGACGATGATGTGCGAGGTAGGAAGGCTCCACGCTTTGTTGGATTCTGAGCTGCCATGTTGCTCCGGGCATCTGCATAGACTGATCGGTCAGTTGGATAGAGACCCTTCCACTGGGGCAGCAACAGCAACAGGGCCTCAGGGCCCTATACCCAGGGGTGAGTCTGGAGGACTTGTGACCTGGCCTTGGGAATCTACATTCATGAGTGGACCTATATACAGTTATTTATAATTTGGTGTTTATCAGTTGGTTGTTATAATTGGTGCTTATATTTGTCCATGGGCTTATGGACTCATTTACTTATTTCTTAGTCCACCAATGTATGAATCTTTAATTCATTCACCTCTTCATATATCCAGCAGACCAGATATCAAGTCTCATACTGTGGTGCTACAAAGACAAGTTAGTCACGGTCTTACGCTGCCCTCAAGAGGCATATCCTCTGGTGGGTAAGCTGGAAAGTCTGAGGGTCGCTGGAGAGGTTCCTAGCTGAGAGTGATCATCTGCAGGGGACCAGGAAAGTGTCACCCTTTGTGGCAGGCCTGGAACCACAGTGATATTTAGAGAGGCAGGAATGGAGAGAAAGGCAGGAGCAGAGACCAAGCATGAGGAGATGCAGAGAGGCCTCCAAGAATGAGCGCTGGGAGAGCAGGGGAATGGCGGGGAAGCTGAACTGAGGGAACACCATGGAAGGCTGGTGGTGGTAGAAACAGAGCAGAAAGGAGGCAAAGGACAAGCTGTGCATTTCCTTTTGCACCACGTGTCTCTCACCTGCCCTGTCAGAGCATCCCTGCTGCGCCCCCCCCAGGAGGTCCCCGCTGCAGGCCCGCGTCCTGGGAGCAGGATAGTGGCTGTCGGTCCCACGGGTCTCCCGTCTATTCTCTGGACACCAGATGTGCCCTACATACCTCGTTTCTCTGTTCTTCCAGAAAGGTGGACAGTGTGGGTCCTAGAGTCAGACCGTCAGGGGTCGAATAAATCCCTGCTCCTTTGCTGATTAGCTGTGTGACCTCGGGCACCTTCTCAGCTAAGCCTCACTTGTTGATTGGTGAAATGGCGCTAATACTAGCACATATTTCTGTAAGACTCACTACCTGCAGATGAGGAAGGAACGGAGGCACAGAGCGTCACAGTGAATTCACTGGCAGTCACTCAGCCAGGAAGTTGTAGAGCTGGGGATTCGAGTCTCGTTAGGCTGGCTGCAGAGCTCGTACTCCAAACTTCAACACTAAATTGTCTCTTAGGCATGAAGGTTAGGAAACCATTAGGCTGGTGTCTAGCACACAGAGGTCAGTTATTAGGAACAGGTACATATTAAGAACATGGTATGTATGCTGTGTAGGCATGAGGTTCAAAGAATGAACAGATATGGCTCTACTCTTTAGGTACTCAGAGTGTAAAATGGATAAGCCCCGGGAAAACAGATAAGCTCCCCCCCCAGTTTAATGAAATATTAGCATAGAATGATGGAGATGTAGTACAGCTACAAGAGTAAAGGGAAAAACCACAGAAGGCTTCCAGGAGGTAGTGTTTTATAATGACGCCCTCAGCTAAAAAAAACCTAAATAATACAAATTTTTTTCTTCAAAAACAAGAAAAACTGCCTCTTAGATGATGTTTATAGTCCAAATGCCCTCCCCCAACCCCAATATTTGAGCCTTTTAACTTCTGATCCCCACCAGGCTGACATTTCCACTCCAGATTCCCTCTGTCAGTGTCAAACCCCCATTCCCGGCCCAGTGGCCCCTCATGCTTTTCACAGTTCTGCCTCCTTAACTTTGCTCACACATTCCTGCTCATCAGAATGTTCTCTCTCCTGCTCACCCCGGGCTCCCCCTCTTCCATGCAGCCTTCCTTGATCAACCTCCGTGATGTCTCTGAATTTAGAATCTGACCACCTGCCCAGCTGGCAGGACTCTAATGGACTTTGTGAAAAAAGAGTCTTCTTAGGACTCTATCTTTTTAGGTTACTCATAGGGCTCTGCTTTTTACTTCTTTGTATGAGATATCCCTGTATGCTCCGACTTCACTTTCTTACACAAAATAGGTCTATAAATACCTGCTGAGAAGCTAATCACACTTGCCCAGTGATCCAGGTTTTATTTTAAGCTTCTTAAGTAAATGTACTAAGAACTATGCGAAGGTTCTCCAGGTGTGGCTGATGCCCCTGGCATTTCTGCTGGGATCCATTAGGTGATGTGAAGGTTTTAGTTAGTTTTTTTTTTTTTTTCGTTTTTCTTTTTAAATAGACTTACTGTTTATCACCAAGCAGAGGTGTATGGTGTCACGGAAAGGACATGACTGTTTGAGATAGAAGAACGGGGCTCGACATCACGCTGTCCCCAGCTGCGCTGGGTGAACCACTTAACCTTTCTGAGCCTCAGTTTCTGCTTTTGTAAATACTACCAGCTACCAGAATTAAAGCATCCAGCAAAGCACCAAGTTACAACGACCACAGCAAGCTCACTAAGACAGCAGACGATCCCACAATTTTTTAGAGCAGACTGCCAGGATTCTTCGACCCTTCATCTTGGGTCCCAGTCCCAGATCAAAGAAATACAGGGGTCAAGGAATGAAAAGGAAAAGATTCTGTGAGATGTTTGGAGGAAGCCCTTGGAATGCTGTAACCTAGCCAGCCACCCTTTCACAGGACCACTTGAAAAGCTTGAGATGCATGCCCGGGACTGGAGGGGACACAGTGGACAGGAAAACCCAGAGGGCAGGAAATTCAGACACTCAGCTAATGGCTCTGAGGAGGCAGAGTGAAGGCAGGACCTCGAGCACTCCCTGAGTGCCCCCACCCCAGTGACGGGGGCCGACTGAGGGTGTGGAAGTGCCTCCTTGCACCAGATCCAGACGTGGACACCTTAGGAAGGCGAGCTGGCCTGGAAGCATTTTATGGCCTGTCCGAGACAAACCCCTGGACAGAACAGGTACATACTAAGCAAGAGTACGACAGATGAGCTGGAAAATCAGGGCCGAGAGCAGAGAGCTGCCTGATGGGAGCTAGAACCAGGGCAGCTCGGCAGAGGGGTGTCCAAGGGTCCACGAAGGACCCAGCCCCAAAAGAGTCAGAGCTGTTAGCCAGCTCGGAGAGTGGGAAACTATCTTGTGACAACTCCAGTTCAAGTGCAAAAGGGTCTCTAGGACCCTTCCTCTCTGCTTCCTCGAAGGGTTCAATAGCAATACTCGGGTGGGGGAAGAGAAGTGAGAAAAAGAGCAGAACCACTCCTCGTGGCTCCAAGTGGGGAGTCTGCAAGAGGTCCAGGCGGCAGGACGGGGGAGATCTGAGCTTTAGTCAAGGCCAGAATTTTACTTTTGGTCTGGAACTGGACATTATAACTTTGGGTGGAGACTGCTTGAGCCTTGAAGGCCTTGGTATTTCTATCCAAGAGTGAGCTGATGCGCTGCGCAGGTGCTGAAGACAGAGGCAAAGGGGCCGTGGGAGACAAACCAGAACAGTGTTTTGGTGCTACCCCAACGTCCGGGAGGTCAGGAGAACGCTAAGGGCGCCGTTCCTAACTGCACGTCTTCGTGACGGTCACAGGAAGTCAGAGCCACGACCCTGTGTGGTTCAGAATCAGGCTGCCTGCTCGCATCCGTGGCAACTCCTGGTGTCACTTCTAGGGACAAGCTGACAACTTACCGACAACATGGTTGTAAATGAAAAGAAAACTCTGGGTGTCGACTCTCAGATGGTTCCGCTGAGGGTTCTCTCTGAAACCCTGGTGTCCTTCTGGGGAGTGGACGGGGGTGCAGAAGTCTCTTTTTCAACTCCAGGGGCTCACGGGTCCTAAGAATTTGAGAACTGCCCCGGTGGAAGGCCTCAGGGGATGCCAGCACCATCATTAAATGTGACATCCCAAGCTGGTCTAATGTTAGGAGGTGCTGGTTCCTGGTGAGAAGCCCTCTGGGGGCCCCTGCCTCCCGGACCCCGGTGTCAGCCCTGCCTGAGCCATCCGTGGGGATTACAGCTCTGCTGCTCCCCCCTGCCTGGAGGCGGTGGCAGGGAATGTTCAAATCTTCCCTTTTCCTCACTTTTTTCTATTCCTGGACTGCTCCAGTGGCTGCTTGGGATGGAACCCATGTCACGGAGCTACTGGGCATAGAAAGGGGTGGAGGGGAACTTGGGGAAATGGAAGAGAAACAAAAGATTCTTTTCCTTTTCCTTTTCCTTTTTTTTTTTTTAACAGGTGCTTAGGAAATTAATTAGAGCAAATAATCACCAAGTTGTCTGAGTCTCTATTTTATTTGGTGCATGCCGGGTCTGCTGGAAAGAAAAAAGGGGGGAATTTTAAATACTTTTGGAGTTATAACTGATGTAATTAGGTGCTCAGTGAACACTTAGCATCGAGCTGTGCTTATTAAAATTACTGTTTTAATCAGAACATTGCTGGAGAATCATTAATAATACAATGGCTTGATTCCCTGGAACTCTAATTAGACCTGGACTTTTAACCACCTGAGCATAATCTGGCTCCGTCTGGATGCACACCACGGGTGATGCATTATCATTTCAGGCCAAGCGGGGATGGAGCATCAATACTGCTCTTTAGTGACGGCCGGAATGCTTTATTTTAGAGGGTGAGAGTGTGTGGAGGAGCCTGGGGGGGGTTGCCGAGCCTGAAGGGTGGGAGTAGAAGTGAAGGGGGTCAGCCAAGGGCTCCAGGTTGGAGGTCTTCAGGAAGGAAAGGCAGGAGCAGCTATCTCTCCCGCCACAGGGCATGTCTTAGCCTTATCCATCGTTCTTCCCGGGAAACAATCAAGCCCTAATGTCACAGATCCAGCGAAGGGCCGTTTCTTGGGATGGTCTGCCTTCACGGGGGGGGTGGGGGGACAGCTGGTCACCCAAACCAGGTTCAGACGGGTGCAGCTTTAGTCCCCGGCCAAGCCACTGTCATGAGAAATCTCATCCATCACTCCCTGAGTGATAACCAAAGGTTAATCTGGTGAAGGACTGGGGCCCCTTCGTAAGTTCCCTGTTCAGCACTTCAGGTCACTCTAGAGACCATGAGGTGGGCTGAGCTTTTCCAGAACTTTCCAACTCTTACCGACATTTCAGGGTTAACCAGGTCCACAGCTGGGAGGGAGGCTGCCTGGCTGTGTTCGTGTCCCCTGAGACACTTGGCTGAGCTGGTGTTTGGGGAGTGGGGTCAATGCCCCTGGCTCTGAGCCTGGAGTTTTGGTTTCTCCTTCAGCTGGTGACTCAGTTGTATCAACACGGATTTGGCCCCCATGGCGGGTGGAGTGTTCCGATTGATGTCACGGGGTGCCCAAGAGCAAAGGGAATGGAAACACGCTCTCTGCCTTCCTAGAGCTTGCTAACTCCTTGGAAGGATATAACAAAGATGTGAAAACAAGATTTAGGATACTTAAAAGGCAGACACTGAGAAGGGAAAATTAAGCTGGAGCGGGGCGAGGGCAAGCAGAGTTAAGTGGTGATCAGAACACGATGGGATTAATCAGAGAGGGGCTAAAGGCCTTCCAGAAGAGGATGTGGGGCCAAGAAGGGGAGGCAGCCCTCTCTGTGCCCTCATTAAACATTCTTCTGGCTACTGGAGGCCTTGAGACAACAAGATTGAACTCTCTCAGAAGCTCCCGTTCTGAGCCACCTCTAGCTAGTACAGCACTTGTGTGCAACTGGAAAAAGGCGGCCCCTCGAGGTGCA
>RCUC01084865.1:0-14952 GCA_003697995.1 Taxidea taxus jeffersonii
GTATTTCATGCACAATTAGGTGAATAAATTTCTTTTCTGAGTCTATCAGATATGCAATCCAGAAATGGAAGTCAGTGGTGATTTTCATTTCCATAAATTTCATACAATACATTGACCCTTCTTTCCTGGGACACATTTCTAGGTGAGTAGCCACAAAATTCATTGTGCTCATTCTGACCACCCACACCAGACAAGTAATCAGACAAGCCTCAGAGGAGAATTTAAAACTAATACCATCCCTTTAACTCTGTCCTTATTCTCTGATCAGGATGTTTAGATATATAGGATGAATTATTTTCTTGGTAGCTTAGCGTCTGTCTTATTTTTGGATAAAATAATCATTTGGGGACTACTTCATTTAGGGCGTTCAGGGGGACACTGAGCATCTCTATAGCTGAACGTCATGGCTAACGTGTTAATGCCGTGCAGTGGAGAAGACAGATTTCCGAGAGGTCTGGCAAATTATGTGATAAAATCTTTACTGTAGCAACAACAAGAACACCTGTAACTCCTGTTTTAGTAAAGCTCATGATTTGGGGTATACAATTTAAAGTACCACCAAGAATGAATTTAAGAACTTGGAGTAAAATGGAGGTTACAGTTTTCCCTTTGGATTGATGGCAGCTTGTGTGTATGTGCAATTCTGTGTGTAGGTGTGCATGTGTTCTTGACAAAATAAGTGAACTAATCAAATCGATTCAACAAAAGTATAAAGACTTTTCTTCCTCATTAGCAATTAAAATATGTGAATTTTGGCAAACACCTTGTCACGAGATCTGTAGATATGATACAACTGTGGTTCCATGGTTGGTTCAACAGCTCTAGAAAATAGGAAGGTGGTGTGTACAATAATGTAAACACATGTACGAGGAGATATGAACATAAATGTGAGCCTCTTTAATTAAACAATATTATTTAAAAAATAGGAACAAAGTTCTTTTTCTTTAGGATTCAGAGTCACTCACCTGGGTCTTATAGAAATAAAGTAGAACTCACCTTTGTTTGTAGGAGTAGGAAAACAGTGATCTCCATTGAGCTAACAAGAAATATTCAGAGTAAAAAGAGATTGATACTCGCTCATTCTCATTTCTTTTTCTTTCTTTCTTTCCTTTAGATTTTACTTATTTATTTGGGAGAAAGAGTGAGAGAGCAGGAGCAGGGTAGAGCAGCAGACAGAGAGGGAGCAGACTCCCTGCTGAGCAGGGAGCCCACTATGGGGCTCAATCCTGGGACACTGGGATCATGACCTGAGTCAAAGGCAGATGCTTAACCTCCTGAGGCATGCAGGTGCCCCTCTTCTCATTTCTCACTGAAAAATCCCCTAGTTGGTTCCATAGAGCTAGTAGTTTTGGACACTGATTTAATTCCCAATTTATCTGGAAAAAAATCCATGTGAGTTACCATATTTGGGAGTGTATACCAACAAGAATAACAAGAGGCAACAGCTTTTGGTCATGAATCAGCTGAGACTGTGGGTGTCACAAAGAAATCTGAGAACTAAAGAAGGCATCAAGGGGAAAGGAGAGAGATGAGAATTTATTCATCTTAATATCTCCTACATTGTATTTTATAATTAATTTATATTTTTAACAGAAGGATAAAGTTTGGAGCAATGAGCACTAATAGTTCATCTTTCACAATTTCAAGAAAGTTGTGGGAGAAATTGCCTTGCAAAACCCTTCACATGTAATTACATTTATGTTATGTTACATGTTTGAGTTATTGAGTAAATTCATTTTAATATTTTAGGTCCTCCAGCACAATGAATTGCTTATATTTATAACATTGCAAAAGAGAGTCATGCAGAAAATGAGCTTTAGAGATATTCAATCCTAGAATCCAGCACAGCCTCATTCTTCCCTTAGGCTTGTGGCCATGGAGGATTTGTTATTGTCCCAGAGTCTCAGTATCCTTTTCTGTGAGGAAAAAAAAAAAATGTGTGTGTATATGTATGTGTGTATATATACACATATAATCACATATATATATGTGTGTGTGTGTGATTAGATAAAATCATGAACATGAAAATGCCCAGAAAATAGGCAGTCAAAAATCACTTATTTTCAAAGTTGAATTTCATTAAAATAGCAACGAGATATCAGTACTTATCAGAATGCCCCAAATCCCACACACTGACAACAGCGAAAGCTGGTGAGGATGGGAAGCAACAGGAACTCTCATTCCTTGCACAATAGGACAGCCACTTTGGAAGACAGTTCTGCAGTTTTGTATAAAACTAAATGTACTCTTTCCATTGGAGTCAGCAGTCATGCTTGTTGGTCTTTACCCAAGAGTTGGAAAACTCATCTGTCCACACAAGCCTTGCACAAATAGCTTTATTCATAATTGCAGAAACTTGGGAGCAACCAAGATGTCTTTTCATAGTTGAATGGAAAAATAAACCATGGTCTATCCAGACAATGGAATATCATTCAGTGTTAAAAAGAAATGAGTTATCAAGCCACAAGAAGGCATGGGAGAAGTTTAAGTCCATATTATTAAGTGAATGAAGTTGATCTGAAATGGCTGTTTACTATATGATTCCAACCATTCTGTACATGGAAAAATGATGGAGACAGTAAAAAGAACAGTGATTTTCAAGTCTGGGGGGAGGTGGAGGACAGAGGACATTTAAGGTGGTGAAAATAATCCCTGTGATACCATAATGATGAATGCCTGGCATTTTACATTTGTCCAAACCCATAGATTATCTAACTCAAAGAATGAAACCTAAGATAAATTATGGATTTGGGGTGATAATGAAGGGTCATTATAGGTTCATCATTTGTAACAAATGTATCGCTCTGGTTGGGGATGTTCATAATGGGGAGGGGGATTATGCACATGTGGGAGCAGGGGGGATAAGGGAAATCTCTGTACCTTCCTCTCATTTTTGCTGTGAACCTCATATTGCCCCCCAAAAAATTGTCTTAAAAAATTAAATGTCACAAGAACTGTTTCCTCTCTAAAATGTTGAAATGATGGACTATTTTTGGTGAGACCATACATACATACTTACAAATACATGTGAATACCACTGACCTAATTTTAATCAAGAATTTATTTTAAGCTGGATAATTTGTCAATGATGATTTACTTTACTTTAATGAATATCTCAAATTATCTATATGCTTTTCCTTAAAACATTTTCTATTACTGGTAAAATGTACAATAAAAACACAATTAATTATTGCACTAGATTACATAGATGGGTTTTAATTTTCACATGTTAAATGTAAATTCATATTTTTCAATTATGCTTACAAAATAGTGCATGTATTTCTCCCTTCCACTGGTGTATTATGACCAGTTGTGTTTTTACAATGAGTTTACTGTGGCTTACGATATGCACTAACATGCTATTTTATCCTTTCCTCTTCTGTTCTTTCCTTTTCCCAGTGAAACACTGAATTCTAAATGACCATCTGTCTAAAGAGCTTGTGTTGTAAAAAGAATTGATTTATTTACAAGGCACATCTTAGCAAATATTCTTAGATTGTATGTAAAGTCTTGGGAAAACCGGAGACTCTTTCATCATTGGTAGGATCGAATGGAAGTATGTCACCTCACTTTGTGTCATCAACAAGGAACATATAAAATATTTCAACTATATGATAGAGCCTAAAACCCGGTTTGTCAAATTCTTGGGCACTTGCACATGGCCAAGGTACAATATTAGAACAGTTCTATGTGTCCACCCCCTGCCATAAAAAACAGTCACCACAGTCTTAGTTAAGGCAATTGCTTTATGTCACACACATAGAGAGACACAATGACACACAGAGACAGTGACAAACACAAATGGCCAATGAATGAAACCACGTGAAGAACACGTCGAATTCTTCTGTGAATTAAACATTTTCTTAAAAGGAAGTAACTGTACACTGAGGTTAATCCTAAAAGGATATTTAAAAACTATTAACTATTAAACATTTGGACTCATATAAAAAGGAAATCTATAGCAATATTGGTTTGTATTTTAGATCATTTCAGATATGGCACCCCTACTTACTTTTACAAAGAAACACAGACCATGGCAATATTCCAATATTCAATATATTTTGGGTTAAATATGCACCAATTTTTGTTGTTGTTGTTGTTGTTGTTGTTTTGTTTCATTTTGTTTTTAATGTATGTTTTTATCCCCAGGGGTACAGGTCTGTGAATCGTCAGGTTTACACACTTCACAGCACTCACCATAGCACATACCCTCCCCAATATCCATAACCCAACCACCCTCTCCCAACCCCCTTCTCCCCAGCAACCCTCGGTTTCTTTTGTGAGATTAAGAGTCTCTTATGGTTTGTCTCCCTCCAGATCCCATCTTCTTTCATTTATTTTTTTCCTACCCCCATATTGCATCTCCACTTCCTCATATCAGGGAGATCATATGATAGATGTCTTTCTCTGATTGACTTATTTTGCTAAGCGTAATAACCTCTAGTTCCATCCATGTCGTCGTGATTGGCAGGATTTCATTTCTTTTGATGGCTGCATAGTATTCCATCATATATATATATACCAAATCTTCTTTACCCATTCATCTGTTGATGGACATCTAGGTTCTTTCCATAGTTTGGCTATTGTGGACATGGCTGCAATAAATATTCGGGTGCACGTGCCCCTTCGGATCACTGCATTTGTATCTATAGGGTAAATACCCAGTAGTGCAATTGCTGAGTCATTGGGTAGCTCTATTTTCAACTTTTTGAGGAATCTCCATGCTGTTTTCCAGGGTGGTTGCACCAGCTTGCATTCCCACCAACAGCGTAGGAGGGTTCCCCTTTCTCCACATGCTCGCCAGCATCTGTCATTTCCTGACTTGTTAATTTTAGCCATTCTGACTGGTGTGAGGTGGTATCTCATTGTGGTTTTGATTTGTATTTCCCTGATGCCCAGTGATGTGGAGCACTTTTTCATGTGTCTGTTGGCCCTCTGGATGTCTTCTTTGCAGAAATGCCTGTTCATGTCCTCTGCCCATTTCTTGATTGGATTATTTGTTCTTTGGGTATTGAGTTTGCTGAGCTCTTTATAGATTTTGGTTACTAGCCCTTTACCTGATATGTCGTTTGCAAATATTTTCTCCCATTCTGTCGGTTGTCTTTTGGTTTTGTTGACTGTTTCCTTTGCTGTGCAAAAGCTTTTGATCTTGATGAAGTCCCAATAGTTCATTTTTCCCCTTGCTTCCCTTGCCTTTGGCGACGTTCCTAGAAAGAACTTGCTGTGGCTGAGGTCGGAGAGGTTGTTGCCTGTGTTCTCCTCAAGGATTTTGATGTATTCCTTTCTCACATTGAGGTCCTTCATCCATTTTGTGTCTATTTTCGTGTGTGGTGTAAGGAAATGGTCCAATTTCATTTTTCTGCATGTGGCTGTCCAATTTTCCCAACACCATTTGTTGAAGAGGCTGTCTTTTTTCCATTGGACATCCTTTCCTGCTTTGACGAAGATTAGTTGACCATAGAGTTGACGGTCTATTTCTGGGCTCTCTATTCTGTTCCATTGATCTATGTGTCTGTTTTTGTGCCAGTACCATACTGTCTTGATGATGACAGCTTTGTAATAGATCTTGAGGTCTGGAATTGTGATGCCATCAACTTTGGCTTTCTTTTTCAATATTCCTTTGGCTATTTGAGGTCTTTTCTGGTTCCATATAAATTTTAGGATTATTTGTCCCATTTATTTGAAGAAAATGGATGGGATTTTGATAGGGATTGCATTATATGTGTAGATAGCTTTAGGTAGCATAGACATTTTCACAATATTTGTTCTTCCAATCCAGGAGCATGGAACATTTTTCCATTTCTTTGTGTCTTCCTCAATTTCTTTCATGAGTACTTTATAATTTTCTGAGTATAGATTCTTTGCCTCTTTGGCTGGGTTTATTCCTAGGTATCTTGTGGCTTGGGGTGCAATTGTAAATGGGATGGACTTCTTAATTTCTCTTTCTTCTGTCTTATTGTTGGTGTAAAGAAATGCAACTGATTTCTGTGCATTGATTTTATATCCTGACACTTTACTGAATTCCTGTATAAGTTCTAGCAGTTTTGGAGTGGAGCCTTTTGGGTTTTCCACATATAGGATCATATCATCTGCAAAGACTGATAGTTTGACTTCTTCCTTGCCAATTTGGATGCCTTTTATTTCTTTTTGTTGTCTGATTGCTGAGGCTAAGACTTCTAGTACTATGTTGAATAGCAGTGGTGATAACGGACATCCCTGCCATGTTCCTGACCTTAGTGGAAAGGCTCTCAGTTTTTCTCCATTGAGAATGATATTTGTGGTGGGTTTTTCATAGATGGCTTTGATAATATTGAGGTATGTGCCCTCTATCCCTACACTTTGAAGAGTTTTAATCAGGAAGGGATGCCGTACTTTGTCAAATGCTTTTTCAGCATCTATTGAGAGTATCATATGGTTCTTGTTCTTTCTTTTGTTAATGTATTGTATCACATTGATTGACTGCAGATGTTGAACCAACCTTGTAGCCCTGGAATAAATCCCACTTGGTCGTGGTGAATAATCCGTTCAATGTACTGTTGGATCCTATTGGCTAGTATTTTGGTGAGAATTTTTGCATCTATGTTCAGCAAGGATATTGGTCTGTAATTCTCTTTTTTGGTGGGATCCTTGTCTGGTTTGGGGATCAAGGTGATGCTAGCCTCATAAAATGAGTTTGGAAGTTTTCCTTCCATTTCGATTTTTTGGAATAGTTTCAGGAGAATAGGAATTAATTCTTCTTTAAATGTTTGGTAGAATTCCCCTGGGAAGCCGTCTGGCCCTGGGCTTTTGTTTGTTTGGAGATTTTTGATGACTGTTTCAATCTCCTTACAGGTTATGGGTCTGTTCAGGTTCTCTATTTCTTTCTGGTTCAGTTGTGGTAGTTTTTATGTCTCTAGGAATGTATCCATTTCTTCCAGATTGTCAAATTTATCAGTGTAGAGTTGCTCATAGTATGCTCTAATAATTGTTTGTATTTCTTTGGTGTGGGTTGTGATCTCTCCTCTTTCATTCATAATTTTATTTATTTGGGTCCTTTCTCTTTTCTTTTTGATAAGTCTGGCCAGGGGTGTATCAATATTATTAATTCTTTCAAAGAACCAGCTCCTAGTTTTGTTGAATAGCTCTATTTTGGGGGGGGGTGTTTCTATTTCATTGTTTTCTGCTCTGGTTTTTATGATTTCTCTTCTCCTGCTGGGTTTAGGCTTTCTTTGCTGTTCTTTCTCCAGCTCCTTTAGGTGTAGGGTTAGGTTGTGTATTTGAGACCTTTCCTGTTTCTTGAGAAAGGCTTGTATCGGTATATATTTTCCTCTCAGGACTGCCTTTGCTGTGTCCCACAGATTTTGAACCAATGTGTTTTTGTTATCATTTGTTTCCATGAATTTTTTCAATTCTTCTTTAATTTCTTGGTTGACCCATTCATTCTTTAGAAGGATGCTGTTTAGTCTCCATGTATTTGGGTTCTTTCCAAATCTCCTCTTGTGATCTAGCTTCAGAGCATTGTGGTCTGAAAATATGCAGGGAGTGATTCCAATCTTTTGACACTGGTTGAGACCTGATTTATGACCCAGGATGTGATCTATTCTGGAGAATGTTCCATGTGTACTAGAGAAGAATGTATATTCTGTTGCTTTGGCATGGAATGTTCTGAATATATCTGCGATGTCCATCAGGTCCAGTGTGTCATTTAAGGCCTTTATTTCCTTGTTTATCTTTTGCTTGGTTGATCTGTCCATTTCAGTAAGGGGAGTGTTAAAGTCCCCTACTATTATTGTATTATTGTTGATGTGTTTCTTTGATTTTGTTATTAATTGGTTTATATGATTGACTGCTCCCTCGTTAGGGGCATAGATATTTAAAATTGTTAGATCTTCTTGTTGGACAGACCCTTTGAGTATGATATACTGTCCCTCCTCATCTCTTATTATAATCTTTGGCTTAAAATCTAATTGATCTGATATAAGGTTTGCCACCCCAGCTTTCTTCTGATGTCCATTAGCAGTGTAAATTTTTTTTCCACCCCCTCACTTTAAATCTGGAGGTGTCTTCAGGTCTAAAATGAGTTTCTTATAGGCAGCATATTGATGGGTTTTGGTTTTTTTTTTATCCATTCTGATACCCTGTGTCTTTTGATTGGAGCATTTAGCCCATTTGCATCCAGGGTAACTATTGAGAGATATGAATTTAGTGCCATTGTATTGCCTGTAAGGTGACTGTTATTGTATATTGTCTTTGTTCCTTTCTGATCTACTACTTTTAGGGTCTCTCTTTGCTTAGAGGACCCTTTCAATATTTCCTGTAGAGCTGGTTTGGTGTATGTGAATTCTTTCAGTTTTTGCTTGTCCTGGAAGTTTTTTTTTTAATCTCTCCTTCTATTTTCAATGATAGCCTTGCTGGATATAGTATTCTTGGCTGCATGTTTTTCTTGTTTAGTGCTCTGAATATATCATGCCAGTTCTTTCTGGCCTGCCAGTTCTCTGTGGATAAGTCTGCTGCCAATCTGATATTTTTACCGTTGTATGTTACAGACTTCTTTTTCCTGGGCTGCTTTTAGGATTTCCTCTCCGTCGTTAAGGCTTGTAAATTTTACTATTGGGTGATGGGGTGTGGGCCTATTCTTATTGATTTTGAATGGGGATCTCTACATCTCCTGAATTTTGATGCTTGTTCCCTTCGTCATATTGGGGAAATTCTCTACAATAATTCTCTCCAATATACCTTCTGCTCCCCCTCTCTTTATTCTTCTTGTGGAATCCCAAGCATTCTAATGTTGTTTTGTCTTATGGTGTCACTTATCTCTTGTATTCTTTCCTCGTGGTCCAGTAGTTGTTTGTCTCTCTTTTGCTCTGCTTCTTTATTCTCTGTCATTTGGTCTTCTATATCACTAATTCTTTCTTCTGCTTCATTTATCCTAGCAGTAAGAGCCTCTATTTTTTGATTGGACCTCATTAATAGCTTTTTTTATTTCAACTTGGTTGGATTTTAGTTGTTTTATTTCTCCAAAAAGGGCTTTTATCTCTCTGGAGAGGGTTTCTCTAATATCTTCCATGCCTTTTTCGAACCTGGCTAGAACCTTGAGAACTGTCATTCTGAACTCTAGATCTGACATATTACTGAAGTCCGTATTGGTTAGGTCCCTAGCCTTCGGTACTACCTCTTGTTCTTTTTTTGTGTGGTGAGTTTTTCCGCCTTGTCATTTTGTCCAGATAAGAATATATGAAGGAGCAAAAAAACCATTAAAGGAGTGGCTAAGACCCCAGGAAAATGTGCTTTATCCAAAGCAGAAGAGACTCCAAATCATGAGAGGGAGAAAGGGGACAAAAAGAAGTTCAGAGGGAAAAGATAAAGAAACAACAACAAATAAAGAAAAACTATTAAAAATGATTATATATATATATATATATATATATATATATATATATATATATTAGACTGGTGACTAGAAGAGGGCCACTCACTTAATTTTGGGAGTATTTTGGTGTCTTAGAAAAAACTACCTCCCAAAATTTTAAAGAATGAAAAAATATATAAGGGTAAACACAATGAAGGGATGGAATATGCCTATAAAGATGAAAAAAATTTTTTTTTAAATTTCTGAAAAATGAGTTGATAAGGTAAGTTGGTTGGGAGAATAAAGGAAAAGAAAGTGGAGAGAATTTACTCAGGCTGGAGAGTAGAACAAGCCCGGTGCTAGATTTAGGGTGTATTTTGATCTATTAGAAGAAGTTGTACCCCAATTTTTTTAGAAGAAAACACCCTATGTGTATACAAAAAATAACGTTAGATACAACGAAGGATAAAATATGACACTCCTTGGCTCCATCTCTGTAGCCAGCTTCCCCACTCTAATACCTGCAAGCTCTGTGACAGTCAGACACCCCCGATCCTTGTGACCCCTGGGGACCTGCGGCTACACTGTCTCCATGTGGGCTTCATCCCGGTTTAGCCTCTGGAGTGATTTCCCTCAGTGGAGCAGACTTTTAAGAGTCCCGATGTTGTGCTCCATTGCTCTGCCACTTGCCAGGAGCCGGCCCCTCCCCCAGTGGTCTATCTTCCTGTCGCTTTAGATTCACTTCTTCACCTGTCCTGCCTTTCAGAAAGTGGTCGATTTTCTGTTTCTAGAATTGTTGCTCTTCTTATCTTCCATCTCCTGTTGGATTTGTAGGTGTTTGCAATGGTTTGATAAGCTATCTAGCTGATCTCCTGCTGTCTGATGTAGTCCCAGCCTGCTACTTCTCCACCATCTTCAAAATATGCACCATTTTAAGGTGATTCTATAATATTCAGTGCTATTATCAGTATTGCCCAATACCCAGCTCTGGCATGTAGATTAGCAAGAAAAGGGAAAATAACTCAGGAAAATAACTACTAGCTTGATCTGAAGCTAGTAGTGAGAGACCAAAAGGAAGGCAATTCTTGTATGATGGTCAGATCTGGAGAATTAGATTATCGGAGGGCTGGATGGGGGTACCGAGATGCACTGGTAACTGCTTCAGATGATGCTTCAACCCTCAGTGTGCAATGACATAAAAACAACTTAATTGACCAAAAGCATTTAGGCAGCAATACCTGAGTCTTCAACCAAAAGGATTGACTGATTGGCAGTACATTTGTTATCAGTCTTATTTTACCAGAGGAAGAAAGTTTGAATCAAAGTAATTCTCCTGTGGGGCAAAAAGAGGTAGATTAAAAGAGAAGCAAATCACATTTCTATCTTTTCTTCTGTATTCATTGCACATAGTAAATAGTACTTTAGGAAAAAAAAAATATATATATATACATACATACTTGCCTCTGTGTTCACAAAAGTCTTGTACTTCCATTAATCAAATGATGCCTATGGATAATTAAAATATGCTATTCATTAATCAAATATTCCAGAAGCCATTTCCTAATAATCCATTATTAAGGGACTAATTTAACAAAATTAATTTTCTTCAGATGGGACACCAACTTGGGAAGACTGAACTACCATCTGAAACTGATAATAGGTCTTGGAATTGCAAAGAACAAGAAATTGCTCAGTTTTGCTTTTGCTTTTGTTTCTGGCCTTATTGACACTTCTCAGAAATGAAATATTAATCACTTCTATTTTTTGTTTTTGTCTTTATGAAAATGATTTCCACATTTTCATCTCCATTCTCATTGGCAGATCTTTTATGTATTCTTACACATTAATCTTACATAATTTAGCCCCTCCAGGACATTTTCACTGAGATACTCTATTCTATCATCAAAGTCAACGTATCAAAAAGCTACTTTCTTTTTTTAACTTGTGTGGGAATTATAATGATAATAAAAAAGGATTACTAAATTTAAATGTCATTTTATTATCTACATAAGACGATTTTGAGTATTAGCCATAAGGCAAAACCACACTGATAACTTGGCAAAGATCACATAGTGACAACAACTAAAATACAAAATTTCATCTCTTTTCAACATATGTATTCATTCAACATATATTTACTGAGCACTAGGAAGTTTTATTGGCTCTGGGGATATAAACATGACCATGAAACATTTCCTTCCTTTGTAGAATTTATGGAACACTTTGATATTGAATTAGCTTCCTAATTGGTCTTGTTCTTTGTTCCCTTTATTTATACATCCTCTTACACCATATTGATGAATTGGATTTCTAAGGCTATCATAGAACATGTGTTCCCCCACAACCCAATAATATAAATGGTTGTGTTATTTTTTTTTTTTTTTTGGTTAGAGAGAGAGAGAGAGAGCGAGCGAGCACAGGCAGAGGCAGAGGGAGAAGCAGGCTCCCTGCCGAGCAAGGAGCCCGATGTGGGACTCGATCCCAGGACGCTGGGATCATGACCTGAGCCGAAGGCAGCCGCTTAACCAACTGAGCCACCCAGGCGTCCCTAAATGGTTGTGTTATTAACCGCAAATTGAAGTTCAACTGTCTTAGCTCAACACGTATGACCTATGTTGATTCATCTTCTATATTTCCAACAACCTTCTTGTCTGATAATACTAGTGCATTCATTATTGTACCAACCTACCTTGTAGACTATTCCTTGTATGTCTGGGCTGATGTCAGTTATCTTCATTAGCCTTATCCATTTACCTCTGAGAGACCTATCACCTATCACCAAAGCCTCAGTTGAGTCCTTGACATCCAGTCTTGGTGAAGATCAAATTTTCTAATATATTATAGCAATTATGAGATGTACAATTGTGGTATTTACCGTAGTTTTGTAATTATTTTTCTTTTGTATAAATATGTATCTCCTGAAGTAGATAATTCAAAAGAGTTTTTGTTACATTTTAACATAATTTGTTATAAAATATGATTTACTAAATAACAGTATAACAATACTTCGTTTAATTGAATAATTTACTGATTTGTCAATTCTGTTATTCATTATGGTATGCGCCATATTAGGTGCTAGTAGCTAGGTCCAGATGGAAAAACAGAACAAATGACTAATAACAATAATAAAAGTAACACTCAAATAAATGGTATAATGTTCACAGTGCTTATCATTGCATGTGACATTGAATTTTGCCAATATGTGTTTATTTTAATCTGATAGTAACCTAAATAAATATTTTAATAAATAAATTGTCTTTAAATTATGTTATTTTTTATGATTTTAATAATTCATGTAATTCTTTTTGAAGAAACATATACATGAATATAATCAATGTATTAATAGTTATTCTTTAAGTTTTTTTTTATTAATAGTTACTCTTCTTTGGTTCTAGCCAAGATCTTTCTTTATTCTCTCTATGTATCCATCAACAACTTGCCTAAAATGAGAAAATATCAAAATGTAGAAGGAAGATATGAAGTTACATACTCAAGAGAAATCAGGATATGACAGACAAAACAATGCAATTATGAAAAGGAAAATAATTTAGCAGAAATCCAATAAAACCTCAGTAGTCATTTTTGAATTAACTTGGGAATGTTATCAGGTAGAGAAAGAAACATTAGTATTTAGTAGTTATATTAAAATTCATTCAGTAATAAAAAGAACATGCCTTAAGCAAATCAAAAAGAGAAAACTAATAACTTTGAGTCAATTAGAGTAATTAGATGACACTAGGAAGACAATAGAGGAGTTTAAATGGCCTACCCTCCCCAGACTGCACAAACTCAACTCCATACTTTTGTCTATAAAACTGTTCTTTCCTTTATGTTATCTTTTCGTCTTTTTACCTTAAATTTAAAAATATTATATAGTTGTAAATGACGACTTAGTATTTCTTTTCAGTGATGTTCACTGACATCTTTCTTAGATAAATTGATTACGTGTGTCTCAGTACCGCTCAAGTAAAGGTGAATGCACATTATCACACTTCTGCTGAATGCTTCCTCCTGAAGAACACTCTGACTACTACAGTCTGGCGTGCAATTCAAAGATCGTAACTCAAACAGTGGAAGTTTAAGTATATCATATAACATCAACATTTGACCGATAGAAAAGCAAATATTGTGTATGAATCTGTCAAATTTTTTAAGTACATTGCAAATAAAACAAAGACTAATAACAAACAATGAATTTATGCATTAAAATTAATAGATGAAACATGGAATACGATGACAAATGCAGTTATGAAAATGTGATAAAATGACCCCCCCAAAACACAAAAGGAGGAAGTTGATTATGTAATGGGAAAAATCTAACCTTTCTCCTTTCTAATAAAATAGATCTTTTAAAAAGCTAATAAATAATTTGGAAGTAAAAGGATTTTACTACCAAGCAAACAAACAGCAAATAGGAGATACATTACTATGAAACAATGGAGAAGCCAACATCTTATAATGATGAGCATGAGCTCTAAAACAAAGATCCAACATTTATCTCATGAAGCAAATAATATAAAACTATGAATACAAAAATCATAGAAACTACAGGAGAAATAGGGTGACATACTATATGAAAAAGAAGCTTTAAATACCTTCCCTCAGGGCACAATTCACAGAAATAATAGTGTGATCCACCTCCAAAAGAGAGAATACACTTGTCAGCTGCTTGTAGATAATGAAAAATTAACTATTTTGAAATCAGAAGGATAACAGGTGGAAAAGAGCAATAGGCAAATGGGAAATTAAAAAGAGGAAGTAAATATTTAAATAATATAAACATTCAGTTTAGAAATCTGGACAAAAGGAATGTTTTTCTTTGAAAATATTTAGTACTGTAATTCACCACCAGCTCACCACAGGACTTATTAAAAATAAACTAAGCAAGGGGGCACCTGGGTGGCTCAGTGGGTTGAGCCGCTGCCTTCGGCTTGGGTCATGATCTCAGGGTCCTGGGATCGAGCCCCGCATCGGGCTCTCTGCTCAGCGTGGAGCCTGCTTCCCCCTTTCTCTCTGCCTGCCTCTCTGCCTGCCTCTCTGCCTACTTGTGATCTATCTGTCAAATAAATAAATTAAAACAAACAAACAAACAAACAAACAAAAAAAACTAAGCAAGACTTACCATGTATATCTCATGAAATTTATCAAACAGGTAACCAGGCTAAATGTCATAATAGATTATTTCAAATTGTCAGAGTGCTTTAATTTGCAAATTCATTTAACTCATAAAATGCTGAAGAGCAGCCAATGGTCCCATCGTTTTTAACAAGGCCAACACTATAATAATAAAACAATAAATATAATAAAACTCAAATGTAGTAGAATATTTACAATTAGGAATATAAAGATTTTCTTGATAATATATGAGCAATAAAAATTTCAAATTATTTTGAGGTCAATTAGGTATTTTTTCAGATATAAGACAAGAGATAGACACTAAAATATGTAAGATTTCAGTACACAAACTCTTGAGAGGACAGATGGATTATCTAACTAATATCTATGGCAAGATCTGGTACTTTTAGAAAAAAAAATATGCTACCCAACTCCTTGAAGTAGATAAATTCCAGACTTAGTAGAGATTATTTTACTTCTTAATGTATTCATACCTACATCCAGAAACA